>CAJUXJ010001600.1:0-68060 GCA_910589775.1 Avena eriantha
GCTTAGGGGGGTGTCTGTCTCTCTCGCATTAGTTGGTATACCATTTGCAACGGAGGGCCCCGAAAGGGGTGTAGTAGAGACAACTACTTGATCAGCGTTGTGCTGAAAGTTTGTAGATAAGAACGGTTCTTGTATGAAAGCCCATTCAACCACGTATAACATGCAAAGATAAAGTAGAGACGTCTAACTTTGTTTTCCAGGGGGCGTTGCTTTGTGATATGGTTGTGGCAAAGGTAAAGTAATTACCTTTTGTTACATAGTAGTAGATAGTCACGGTAACGAGAAACTACCACGCCGGAATGACACCGGTACCCTGGTGTCTACGACGCCGGAACCCTGGCGCCGGAACCTGGTGACGGCGGATGGAGATCACGACGTGAAGGACCATATCACATAGCATTTACATTCAATGTTATTGTTTGTATGTCTTATTGTGTGTTAGTATTAGATACTCGACGGTAGCCTAATAAGATGATCCCTGTTAAAATTACCAACGGTTGTGTTCCCCCTTAGTGTGCACCACCAAGAAAGTTCTTCGGTATGAGGCGATCCAGGGTGACAGGCCTGGGTGTCATACATATCTACGTTCGCATACAGTGGGTGTAAGCCATGTTGCACAGCGAATACACTAAGGTTGAGTTGGCGAGCCTAGCACGCTAGAGAAGCGTGGCCTCGGAACGCGGATGGTCGAAAGATAGAGCACGAGTCGCATGAATGATGTGACCGACGTTTAGCGTCCACCCTTGAACCCACATTGATGGCCGTGACGATCGGGGGAGATGTGGCTGACAGGGGTCGTGTTATCACTAGGAACCCTCATTAGGGATAGGTGTTTCTGAGTGGAGTTATTGTTAACTCATTTAATTATAAACTTAGTCTAAATTCCTTTTGCAATTATAAATGTAGATGGCTCACCGTGAAGCTTACTTTGAGATTGAGGATTGGGTAAAGGGTGAAAAACTTAGACTTGATGGTTCCAACTTCCCTAGTTGGCTTGTGCGCCTAGATGATCTCCTTACTAGGAATCATGTGGTAGACTACATACGCCACACGATGGATTTGACTGAGCCAGACCACTATGAGACCCCACAAGAGCTGGCAGACCGCTACTTCGTCAAGAGATGTCCACCTACATTCAGATAATAATGCGTTACGGGATGGTGGATGAACTACATCCGCTCATGGGTGATCTTGACCCATATTCGATGGTGGATCAACTGAGAGCAGAGTTCATAGGCCATGTGCACATGTGGAAGCACGAGTTGCTTGGAGAGTTCCTTTCCATACAGATGGAGGAGCATACGTGTCTGAAGAGTCACTTGGAGCGCATGCTTGATGCACACACAAGACTGTTTCACCTCGTGGATTACTGGATGGCTGATCCATTTGCGATAGACGTACTGCTTCGGTCATTGCCTCCCAGCTACAAAGGACATGTCCAGAGTAGCATCATGAGTGGTGATACAGAAGCATTGGATTTCCATGAGTTCATATTACGTTTTCAGAACGTAAAGGTTGAACCAATCGCCGGAGAGGTCATCGATGACCAAGGTATATATTTGATATATAGTTTTTATAAATGTTATAATCTTGCAAACACACTGCAGTGTTAAGTATATCTGATACTTGTTCTGTTTTAATGAAAACAGGTCCTTCTGCATGAGAGGTGCTTGCTAGAGAGGAGGTGACGTTGCATGTTGATGGCGAGCATGATGATGACGGCCAACAACACTCTCCCTCGACATTTATCACTTAGTTTGTGTTTAGGATGATTTTTGTAATCAAGAGATTGTGAACTTCTTTAGTGTGTCTCACACTTCGTGAGACGGTTATTCATATGAGTTTGTAACAATCAGTTGTTCTACTTTTATGAATAATTTCTATTCGTGTTCATATCTTGTTTGATTATGTGTGAATGATCCTTGTTGTTTGAAACTAATTGATAATGTATGAACATTTGTAAAACATTAAAATGCCTTGTTTAAAAATACCCAACTTAATGATATTTCATTAAATGAATGAAACCTTGAATTCAAAGTTATGTGATAATATGTGAAAGTCATTCGATTTCTTATCACATATAAATCATGCCTAAGTTCGGCAAAATAACTTGAACACTGAATATTACTTGAATACAAAGTGTTTGATGAATTGTTAAATAGAATACATATTCGATGTATTGTGTTTAAACGAAAATGGTAGTTATCATTAAATGATTGTTTAAATGTGTAAAGTAGTTTACCAAAGGAAACATGAATATGAAACTATTTGATTTGATCAAAGTGTTTCATCAACAAAGGGTATAAATATAAAAGAGAATCTAATTACTATGATTTGATCAATAGTAATGAAATTCAACTTTATAAGAATGGCATGAAAGAAATTGTGGAATGCAAAGTGTTTTGAAACGTCAAAATACAAAGCATCACAATATGATATAAGATATCAAAAGGGGTTAAATAGAAGGCACCAAATAAATCGTTGTAGTATATATGTAGAGACCATTAGTTAGAAATAGTTAGCACTCAATTAGAATTGGTAAACCATTTGAATTCGTGAAAGTTTTGGGGTTATTCGATATAACCAAAACAATAGTGAATAAGTCCTTGTAGAGTATTCATTGGAAACTTTGAATACGGAATCCATAGCTGAAACCAAAAGGAAAGCAAGATTCGTATTGCTTAGATTTTGGTGCGTTCTTGAGAAAGCTCACCTCTAGTGAAGTTTCGCAATTATGGAGCAAATGGAAATTAGTGTAAAACATGATGATGATTCAAAACCCTGCATCAGAGTGTTGAGAAGCGCAACGGACAGCGTTCCTGAACGATTCCCTTCACGAAAGGAAAGAATCAATGATTTTGATCATTGTGTTTTTCCCTCCACTATTGTTTTTCACTATATGAAGTAGGATTCAAAATGTAAATCCATATCTTGTATGGAAACATTTGTGAATCACTTGTCATGATCTTTGGAACATGACATACCTACAAACTACAAAGGAAATGATGGTAAACTGAATTATGAGAAATCCTAGAAGCAAAATTCCCTTGAGATTAGAAAGCAATTCGTTGCTGAATCTCACAAGTAAAAGGAGTTACTTGAATTTTCCCAAATGACTGCAAAGCCATAGTAGGAAAAAGGGGGTGAATGACAAAAGCACAATTTGTCAAGTATTGGATAAATTCAAATGAATTTGATTCATGTGTGCTAAATGTCTAGTGGATTTAAAACTAGTAAAGTACTTGTATCTCATAATAAATCTCCAAGTTTGATATTTGATCAAAGGATTTTGAAGTTATTCAAAAATAATAAAGAGATACACAATTTGCATAAAATTGAGTGGGAGGTATGAAAGTCTTCCTGAAACAATATGTGATTGACATATTTTTAAGTGGGAGCAATATAAGACTCAAATTCAAATATGTAGGAACATAGTTTGAGTAAGAGTACTAACTCATACCCAAATATGTTAGCAACATAGTTTAAGTGGGAGCTTATAGGAGTAATTCTTAAGTAAGTTAAGGATGAAAGCACAAACACTTATAAATAAGGATTTATAAGATGTAGAAGTTGATAATAGACGTATTATTGTATTATGTAGTATTCCTTGAGGGATTCTGTAAGGGGTTTCAGAATAGAAGTTAATTAAGGAACTAGTCCTTAATGACAAAAATTAGGAATAGCATTAAGTTTAACATCAATGGTTGAAAGAACGAAAGGATGATCATCATCCACTATGTTAAGACATAGGTTATATCTTAGTAAACCATGATGATAACTTAGCATAATATGTGATCCAAATAAGGAACGTTTGAAAGTGATTAAGTCTGAATCACAGAACGTTGAGCTAAGTTTGTCCACAGTGTCTAGTAGAGAACTGTAAACATTTTTTCCAAATCCATAAAGGATGACATATCTTAAAGCATAAAGAGTTATGTTATAAGGGAATATGTTGGAAACTCCTGTAGATACCAATCAGAGTCAAGTAGGAAGCGAGCTGAACAAAACATCGAAAGTTGCACAGAGTGCACTAGTGTTTCGATGAATACATTTATAATAATAGATAAGGGTACCATATAAAGTGGTGTATAATGTTATGGTGGGGCTAATTCGCTTTTAACGTAGAATGATGTGTCCTAGGGCATAGTGCCCATGAGAAAGCCCTCGAGGTTGATCTAACATCACTGTAGGATCCTGGAATCAGGCCTCGTTCTGCTGCCATAGAGACGATGCATTCACACAGATGCTATCATGAGATGATAGAATATTAATGTCAATCAAAGTGACATTAGTAAGTTGCGAAGGATTTGGGACTGTAAAGTACAGACCCAAGGCTCAACTTCTTCCATGAGCTAACATGTTCAGGGTACCGGATATATGGTGCCAATAATTAAGAACAAATGCAGCTAGTGTATTTGTACTCTAGTGCAAGTGGGAGACTATTGGAAATATGCCCTAGAGACAAATAGTAGTAAGGACTATTATCATATTTCATATAGTTATGATTAAGTTTTACATCATGCTATAACTGTATTGAGTGGAAACATCAATACACATGTGATATACAAACAAACCAGGGGTTCCCAGTGAAACTCTAGTCACTGGTTCATTGGTCAACATATGATCATGTTTCCTGATCATGTGGCATTTATGCCAGTTGGAAATGAGGTCATCTCATTCTGAGAATGAGATGATGAACCAATACCCAACCTAAACATCGTGATTCGATCATGTCACGAAGTTCAAGTTATGATGATTAGAAATGGATCCTCGTAGACTATTTCTTAGACTGTGAGGCTATATCAATCACTGTCTCCTGAGAGTACTTAGATAGCATCAGACACCATCTGGTAAAACGGTGGTTATAAAGGTGTGTTCAGGTATTCGGAGGAAACCATAGAGGCAATATATGTCAAGAGCGGGATTTGTCCGTCCATGTGACGGGAAGATACTCAAGGGCCCACTCGGAGAAGTTATATCCAATAGCTGCGCAGCGTGTGATTAGATCACGGGGATATCACTTGTCGAAACGAGTCAATTAGCATTGTTCAGTAACGAGATTGAACATGCCATGGTGATGTCATTGATCAGATCTCGGGCAATGCAAGTATCGAGAGACAAAGGGAATAAGACACGACTGTCCCGGTTCAAACGATGAAAGATCTTCGTGGAACGCACAGGGGTCACATGGCCATCCAGGTCCCTCTGTTGATCATTGGTGCAGGAGTGTCCCGACCATGTCTGGAGTGTTCCCGAACCGTGGGGTATCACGCTTAAGGGCTTGATGATGCTTACAAAGAATTTATAGGATCGGTAGAATCGCCGAAGAAAAGAAGGGAGAAAACCGGAAGGGTTTCGGTAAGTCCGGAGGATGTCCGGAGTGGAGGTGGAAGGTGTACCATGGCCACGGAGATTATATAATGTGTGAATGAATGTTAAATATTGATTTAATCATTTATTCATAATTATTTAATAAAGAGAAAATCAATTAAAAGGTCAAAAGGCTTAATGGGCCAATTTCCGGAGGGAGAAGGCCCATTAGGGGAAAGGAGAGAGGGAGAAGGGGCAAAGGGGAGGCCGGCTGGGCCTAGGCCCCCCGCAGGGCCCACTAGTGGCCGCCGGCCACCTCCTTTCCCCCTCCTCTCCTTTAGTCCCACCCCGAGACTTGAGGGGAGGTAGTACCTCCCCTCCCCCTATATAAAGTGGGGTATTTGGCCTAGAAAAATACACCCAATAATCAATAAAGGTCTCCCCACTTTTGGGAGGACCTCCAATTGATATTTTCTCTCTCCCCCTCTCTATCTCGTGACCGTGGTCCCAAGTCTGGACTGCGCGAGCGAGAGACATCTTCACCGCGGAGCGCCGTCGCGCTGCGGGATTCGGATCCGGGAGCTCTACTTCCGCAACTGTTGCTGGATCGGGGAAGCAGGAGTCATCGTCAGGCACCGGACGTGTGTAACTCCCCGCGAGTTGTCGGACTTGAGGCACTCAAGTCGTTGGAGCTAGAAGGAGCACAAGGACCTCATCACGACCTTGAGGTCGGCTTCGGCTCGTCT
The DNA here is from genome assembly GCA_910589775.1 of Avena eriantha. Classification (NCBI taxonomy): domain Eukaryota; kingdom Viridiplantae; phylum Streptophyta; class Magnoliopsida; order Poales; family Poaceae; genus Avena; species Avena eriantha. The sequence continues at coordinate 6,057 of CAJUXJ010001600.1, forward strand.
ACATCAACCGCGCTCTCCTGAGCGTTGCCAACGCTTTTCGGTCTTCAAGGGTAAGTTCGCGAAAAACCCCTCCCGTTACTTTCAACAAACCACACATGGATAACCCAACGTCATTGCATGTGTGTTCTTTCCACAAACAACATATGGATCCACCAATGTCATTGCATGTGTGTTCTTTTCCACAAACCACATATGTATCCACTAGAGTCATTGCACGTGTGTTCCAATCATGAACCACATATGGATCCACCCGTGTTCATTCCATGTGTGTTCTTTCCACAAACCACATATGGATCCACTAGATTCATTGCATGTGTGTTCTTTTCACAAACCACATATGGATCCACCAATGTCAATGCATGTGTTCTCTTTCCATGAACCACATATGGATCCACAAATGTCATTGCAGGTATGTTCATTCCACTAACCACACATGGATCCACTAAAGTCATTGCATGTGTGTTCTTTTCACAACCCACATATGGATCAACCAGTGTCATTGCATGTGTGTCCTTATCATGAACCACATATGGATTCACCAGTGTCCATTGTATGTGTGTTCTTTCCAGTAACCACATATGTATCCACTAGATTCAATGCATGTGTGTTCTTTTCACAAACCACACATGGATCAACCAATGTCATTGCATGTGTGTTCTTTCCACAAACCACATATGGATCCACCAATGTCATTGCATGTGTGTGCTTTTCCACAAACCACACATGGATCAACAAATGTCATTGCATGTGTGTTCTTTCAACAAACCACATATGGATCCACCAATGTTATCGCATGTGTACTCTTTTCCACAAACCACATATGTATCCACTAGAGTCATTGCATGTGTGTTCCGGTCATGAACCACATATAGATCCACTAGTGTTCATTGCATGTGTGTTCTTTCGACAAACCACATATGGATCCACTAGAGTCATTGCATCTGTGTTCTTTTCACAAACCACATGTGTATCGACCAATGTCATTCCATGTGTGTTCTTTCCATGAACCACATATGGATCCACCAATGTCATTGCATGTGTGTTCTTTCCACTAACCACACATGGATCCACTAGAGTCATTGCATGTGTGTTCTTTTCACAAACCACGTATGGATCCACCAGAGTCATTGCATATGTGTTATTTTCCACAAACCACATATGGATTAACCAATGGCATTGCATGTGTGTTCTTTTAACAACCCACATATGGATCAACCAGTGTCATTGCATGTGTGTTCCTGTCATGAACCACGTATGGATCCACCAGTGTTCATTGCATGTGTGTTCTTTCCACTAACCACATATGTATCCACTAGAGTCATTGCATGTGTGTTATTTTTACAAACCACACATGGATCAACCAATGTCATTGCATGTGTGTTCTTTCCGCAAACACAATATGGATCCACCAACGTAATTGCAGGTGTGTTCTTTTTACAAACAACATATGGATTCACTAGAGTCATTGCATGTGTGTCCTTTTCACAAACCACATATGGACCCACTTGAGTCGTTGCATGTGTGTTCTTTCCACAAACCACACATGGATCAACCAATGTCATTGCATGTGTGTTATTGTCACAAACCACATATGGATCAACCAATCTCATTGCATGTGTGTTCCTGTCATGAACCACATATGAATCCACCAGTGTTCATTGCATGCGTGTTCTTTCTACAAACCACATATAGATCCACTAGAGTCATTGCATGTGTGTTCTTTTCACAACCCACATATGGACCCACTTGACTCATTGCATGTGTGTTCTTTCCACAAACCACACATGGATTAACCAATGGGATTGCATGTGTGTTATTGTCACAAACCACATATGGATCAACCAATGTCATTGCATGTGTGTTCCTATCATGAACCACATATGGATCCACCAGTGTTGATTGCATGTGTGTTCTTTCCACAAACCACATATGGATCCACTAGAGTCATTGCATGTGTGTTCTTTTCACAAACCACATATGGATCCACCAATGTCATTGCATGTGTGTTCTTTCCATGAAGAACATATGGATCCACCAATCTCATTGCATGTGTGTTTTTCCACTAACCAGACATGGATCCACTAGAGTCATTGCATGTGCGTCTTTTCCACAAACCACATATGTATCCACTAGAGTCATTGCATCTGTGTTCTTTCAACAAACCACACATGGATCCACCAGAGTCATTACATGTGTGTTCTTTCGACAAACCACACATGGATCCACCAGAGTCATTGCATGTGTGTTCCTTCCACAAACCACATATGGATCCACCAATGTCATTGCATGTGTGTTCTTTCCACAAACCACACATGGATAACCCAATGTCATTGCATGTGTGTTCTTTCCACAAACAACATATGGATCCACCAATGTCATTGCATGTGTGTTATTTTCCACAAACCACATATGTATCCACTAGAGTCATTGCATGTGTGTTCCAATCATGAACCACATATGGATCCACCAGTGTTCATTGCATGTGTGTTCTTTCCACAAACCACATATGGATCCACTAGATTCATTGCATGTGTGTTCTTTTCACAAACCACATATTGATCCACCTATGTCATTGCATGTGTGTTCTTTCCATGAACCACATATGGATCCACCAATGTCATTGCAGGTGTGTTCATTCCACTAACCACACATGGATCCACTAAAGTCATTGCATGTGTGTTCTTTTAACAACCCACATATGGATCAACCAGTGTCATTGCATGTGTGTTCTTCCACTAACCACATATGTATCCAATAGAGTCATTGCATGTGTGTTCTTTTTACAAACCACACATCGATCAACCAATGTCATTCCATGTGTGTTCTTTCCGCAAACACAATATGGATCCACCAATATAATTGCATGTGTGTTCTTTTTACAAACAACATATGGATTCACTAGAGTCATTGCATGTGTGTTCTTTTCACAAACCACATATGGACCCACTTGAGTCGTTGCATGTGTGTTCTTTCCACAAACGACACATGGATCAACTAATGTCATTGCATGTGTGTTATTGTCACAAACCACATATGGATCAACCAATGTCATTGCATGTGTGTTCCTGTCATGAACCACATATGAATCCACCAGTGTTCATTGCATGTGTGTTCTTTCTACAAACCACATATAGATCCACTAGAGTCATTGCATGTGTGTTCTTTTCACAACCCACGTATGGACCCACTTGAGTCATTGCATGTGTGTTCTTTCCACAAACCACACATGGATTAACTAATGGCATTGCATGTGTGTTATTGTCACAAACCACATATGGATCAACCAATGTCATTGCATGTGTGTTCCTATCATGAACCACATATGGATCCACCAGTGTTCATTGCATGTGTGTTCTTTCCACAAACCACATATGGATCCACTAGAGTCATTGCATGTGTGTTCTTTTCACAAACCACACATGGATCCACCAACGTCATTGCATGTGTGTTCTTTCCATGAAGCACATATGGATCCACCAATCTTATTGCATGTGTGTTTTTCCACTAACCACACATGGATCCACTAGATTCATTGCATGTGCGTCTTTTCCACAAGCCACATATGTATCCACTAGAGTCATTGCATATGTGTTCTTTCTACAAACCACACATGGATCCACCAGAGTCATTATATGTGTGTTCTTTCCACAAACCACACATGGATCCACCAGAGTCATTGCATGTGTGTTCTTTCCACAAACCACATATGGATCCACCAATATCATTGCATGTGTGTTCTTTCCACAAACCACACATGGATCAACCAATGTCATTAAATGTGTGTTCTTTCCACAAACCACATATAGATCCACCAATGTCATTGCATGTGTGTTCTTTTCCACAAACCACATATGTATCCACTAGAGTCATTGCATGTGCGTTCCTGTCATGAACCACATATGGATCCACCAGTGTTCATTGCATGTGTGTTCTTTCCATGTTTGGGATATACTTTCCGGGTATCCTCACAGTTCCTCACTAACCAGGGTGGCCCACTTCAGGTTAGAGCTTTGTTTCATGGGTGGCCCTGTCAGGGAGAAAATACGGAGTCCCATCCGTCTACGGGAAGGTCGAGAAGACTTACCGACTTAGGCCCATAGTGTTACTTGTAGTTCAAGATGTACTCTGTAACCGACTCTTAGTCGTAGCCGGATAGATCTCTCCTGTAAACCGTAGGCCGGATATCTATATAAGCCGTCCTAGGGAGAGCCTTTAGGGCACACCTCAATAGTCTACAATCCCAACTCGCATAGGCGAAACCCTTGTAACCCATATTCTGGCTCTGCCGTATTAACTGGATTGCTAGCAGGAGTAGGATCCGTCCAAAGACGGCGGATTCGAACCTGGGTAAACTTGTGTGCTCACCGTCCCGGAACACCGTACGTCTCACACCCCTCTCTTCCGCACGCCTCAAGGACCCTCTCATGGCGTACTTGTCATCAATCCGACGACAGTTGGCGCCCACCGTGGGGCAAGTTAGCTTCGGATCTGCGTTCCGAGCAGAATCTGCAAGAATCAGAATCGGCAAGACTATCGCCGTCGGTCGCATCCTCTATGCCAGGGACGTCCCTCTCATCATTCTCGACGAGACCTGGATTCCGGCTAGGGAGGCTGTGACTGCCTACACCATCATGTATTTTGGCGAGATCGATGTTTACATCGGTTTTCCTTAACCTGTCCCACCCACCCCAGCGTTGATGATAGAGGCAGAAGAATCTTCTGGGTCCCCTTTGTCTGCGGAGGCGGCAAAGTTTCGAATCTCAGAAAACCCTAATCCCACCCAGCCCGCACCAGTTGCGGAGATAGTGGAGAAATCCGAGCCTGAAGGAGACCTAGCGGTCCAAGTCAAATCTAGAGTGGATCTCCTTGGAGAGGCCGGATCCCAAATCGACCCACCCGCTGAAGTCAAAATCCAGGAGGAGCATGTCAATGACACTGATTCTGGCTCTGATGACGCCAGGACAGACAGGCCTTTCCTAAGGTACACACTGCGACGTATGATAATGCAAGATGCAAGCGCAGATACAATTCTCGAGACCATCAGGAGTTTCGACGAAGCTGATCGCGAGAGCCGCAGGTACCTTAGGAGGAACGCGTCGCACTTTGTCGGATATGTTGGATCCGGATCCGGCTCTGCCGATGCTGGAGAAAACACCGACTCTATGCTGGAGGCAATTGGAACAAATGCCGACGTACCCGCATCCTCGGATGAATCGATGACGTCAGCAGATTTCCAAAAGTTCTCCGCGGAATATGAAGAGGAGTATAACTCCAAAGCTGTAGAGGAAGGAGAAGCCATGGATGAAGGATCCGGGGAACACTCTCCCAAAGCGCAGGATGACATGGAAGTCAGAGATAATCCCGAAGTCCAGATGTCCGAAAGTACCGATCAGAGCTTGACCCCGGGAAATGGACCCAAAGCCGTCTTTGCTACCGGCGCTGCCAAGAGGGCAAAGAAGAAGAACAAGACCCTGGCAAAAGACCCTCTGACAGAGGAGGTGATTGCCGAGGAATATGAGGAAGACTCGGATGGATCACTTATCCCAGACGAGCCGAAAAAAGAAGAATCGGTGGATGGACACGTGATCACTGAAGGTGCGCGTAAACTCATTGATGCTGCATTAACCACACCTATTCCTACAGCTGCAGAACTTACTGCTGAAGAACTGGACAAGAGGGCGCAGGCCCTAGAAGCGCGTCGTCAAGTACTCCTCGATGAAGCCAAACACATTAAGGAGGAAAAGAAACGCATAGCATCTGCGGGGAAGTACAACTCCAGGCAATACCAGAAGACCAGGAAGCGTCATACTAATGACAACCAATTCCCGCAAATCCACGCCGTCCTTTTCGGAGAAGAAATGGGGAAGCCTCGGAAAGATAGCAAAGGAGATTGGGTATATCCAACCCCAGTACAGAATACCGTGGCAGCCCGAGAAATTCTATCGACTAATCCAGGTCCGAAGGAGATCCGGTTGGGAATCAAAGTACTCAACAAGGTACAGGAGCAGCAAAAGGTCGCCATGTCCGGAAGTCAAAAACTGGTCTCGGATTCTGACCAATGTCGCATAGATCTAGCATGGGCTGACGTAAGACCCCAGCGTGTTCCGGAGCAGCATCATCGCCCCGAACACCGGGAAGACAATTATTCGAGAACTGGATCGTTAGGACATCATCACAGAACTACGCGTGACTGGAGCAACGTCGCTCCAGCGGCCGAACAAGAGGCCATTGCTGCACTGTATCCGAGAAACCCTCCTCGATGAGAGTCGAACGATCGAAGGGGAGAAGATAAAGAGAAACGTCGGGAGGAGGATCGTCAAAAAATGCCACCTCCTAGACATGCAAGCCGTTCGGCAGAGCCTCACCATAGTGGGAACGACGGACGAAGGAACGACGGAAACCATGCCGGGACAAGCCGGCAGGGGGCTCGTCGTAGTGAAGACCCTCCTCGGAACCGGAATAATGACGCTCCGGACGGAGGCCGGCGAATAGCCGGAAACAATCCAGCTGCCCCACCCTCTCCACCAAGCAGTCATCACAACGGCTCTAAAGGGGGACAAGGAGGACGACGTGGTGGAGGAGGTGGTGGCAGAAGACGAAGTCCGGCTCCAAGGCACCGCAACCACAACCGACATTCGGGACGATCTCTATCCCCGAACGACGCAAGGCATAGGATCAACTCCAATATAGAGGCACGACGCTATGAAAACGGTGATATCTACGTGGGCCCAAAGTTCTTCGGACCACGCATCAGAGCTACAAGATTCTCGGAAGGACTTGCTATCTCAAGAGATATCCAAGCCTACGACGGCATTGCTCGGCCAGATACCTGGCTATAGGATTTTTTCCAAGCTTACTACATCGCCAAAGGCGAAAACAGCCTGGTCGCAACCCGATATATCCCACTTATGTTGCGGAAGACGGCACGATCATGGCTTAATGAACTTCCGGAGAACACCATCCACAACTGGTATGACATTCAAAGTACGTTCTTTCGGAATTTCGAAGGCATATACCGGAGGCCCTGTACGGTCGGAGACCTACATCGTTGCACCCAGAAGGCCGGAGAAACTTGCCAGGATTACCTTGGATGATGGATTGACACCAAGAACTCCTGTGAAGGAGTAAATGATCAAATTGCGATTGAAGCTTTCATTGCAGGTCTCCCAATTGGTGTACTGCGCCATCGCTTGAAGTGTGACAAAGTCACTGACTTGGGAGAGATGATAGAAACAGCGAGCAAGTATGCAGATGCAGATGATGATGCAAAGGGATTACTCAATGCCCTAGCTATGCCACAATCGGCAAAACAACCAAAGCAACAAGCTCAGAATCGCAAAAATACCTCAGAAGAGAAACCCAACGCGGAAACGGCAGTGGTTACTGCTACTTTCGGTTCTGGAGGATGAGGAGGAACGCGGCGGAGGCCACGGGCATGGCCTTGGAACTTGGAGACTCCAAGGTAGAGGAGACCAACAACCAGGCAAAACCTACTCTTGGGCCGACATTGCCAATAACCCATGTGTGCATCACTTAGACGCCAATGGGGGCTCGTCCGACACCAACGCCGAATGTCGTTTCAATGATGACATCAAAAGAGATGACACCGCGGGCTACAAAGCTAAGCGGAAGAAGGGAAAGAATAATCCTGAAAAAGATAAAGAGACCAAGGAAGATTCCGACATGGAGGAAGCTGATGCTTCAAATCCCAAGCCGGAAGGGAAGAAAAAATTTCCGACCAAGAAAGACACTTATGCCACCTTCCTCGTATCTCAACCAGCAAAGGTTAAGAAAGCAGTTCTACATGAGCTCAATGCAACAGTTCCGGCTGTCCCCCAATTTTTGGACTGGTCGGAAGTGGCAATCACATTTGACCACGCTGATCATCCGCCTAAGCTACACAGGCAAGGAAAATACGCCTTAATAGTCAATCCACTTATTGACGATTATGGTTTCTCCAAGACCCTCATGGACGGTGGCAGCAGTATCAAAATTCTCTATGTCGAAACGCTACGCCGGATGAAGATCTCGGAGACCCAGCTGAATCACAGCACTGTGATTTTTCACGGGGTTGTCCCAGGAAGACAAGCTAACTTCCTGGGAGAAATCACTTTGGATGTTACCTTTGGAACTCCAAAGAATTATCGGACTGAGGCACTTTCCTTCGAAGTGGTCCCATTCAAGAGCGCGTACCACGCTATATTCGGACGTCCGGCTTACTGGGATTTTATGGCTCGTCCGTGTTACATTTATAATATGATGAAAATTCCAGGTCCCAACGGCGTAATCACTATCAGGGGAGACCCGAAGAAGGCACGAGATTGCGAAGATGGAAATGCCGCCTTTGCTAAAGCCGTGTTGCACGCCCAGGAGTACCAGGAGATCAAAAAGAGCATAGATCCGTCCGAGATGCCCGCAACGAAGAAGGAGGTGACAAAGCCAAATCCGGAGTTCAAGGCATCAGAAGAGACGAACAAGACGCCGTTGAAGGATGATGACCCCTCCAAGGTGACCCAGATAGGCGTAGGACTAGATAGCGCATAGGAAAGCACGCTCGTCAAGTTCCTCCAAGCAAATCAAGATATCTTCGCATGACAGCCATCTGACATGACCGGAGTACCTAGGGAACTTGCCGAGCACTCTTTAAATGCAAACCCGAACGCTAAACCTATCAAACAGTCCTTACGATGTTTCAGCAATGAAAAGTGTAAGGCAATATCTAAGGAACTAGCACGACTCGAGTTAGCTGAATTCATAGAAGAGGTCATCCACACTGAGTGGTTGGCCAATCCTGTAATGGTCCCTAAAAAGGACACCACTGATTTAAGGATGTGTGTTGATTATACTGCCTTGAACAAGGCTTGTCCAAAAGATCTGTTCGCTCTGCCTAGAATTGATCAAGTTATCGATTCTATGGCAGGCTCGGAACTCGTCTGTTTTCTCGACGCATATTCCGGCTATCACCAAATATGGATGAAGGAATCTGACAAAGTCAAAAATTCATTCATAACCCCCTTTGGAACCTTCTGTTTTGTTACGATGCCCTTTGGGCTAAAGAACGCAGGAGCTACCTACCAGCGCATGATGTAGCGTTGCCTCCACGACCAACTCGGACGCAATGTACATGCATACGTGGATGATATTGTGGTGATGTCCAAAAAGAAGGAAACGCTGATTTCCGACTTGGAGGAAACATTTGCCAATCTACGAAAATACAACATCATGCTTAACCCGAAGAAATGCTTCTTTGGAATACCAGCCGGAAAATTGTTAGGTTTCGTGTCTCAAAGAGGCATAGAGGTGAACCGGGACAAAATCAAGGCTATACTCAATATTTCTAGGCCAACTCGCCTGAAGGACATACAAAGACTAACTGGTTGCATCGCTGCAGTCAGTCGATTTGTAAGCCGGCTTGGTGAAAGGGCCGCACCATTATCCAAACTTCTGAAAAAGACCAAGGATTTTGTTTGGACCGATGAAGCTGAAGTTGCACTACAAGACCTGAAGAAAGTACTCTCATCTGCTCCTATCCTTGCTACGCTAGAACCACATGAACCGATGTTGCTCTATCTTGCTGTGACAAACAAAGTCGTTAGTATCATCATGGTGGTGGAGAGACCGGAGGAAAATCAGGAACACCTGGTGCAACGTTCGACTTACTTTGTCAGTGAGGTCGTGACAGAATCAAAACAGCGGTATCTGCATTATCAAAAGTTGGCTTATGGTGTTTTTCTAGCATCTCGTAAGTTATGACACTATTTTTAGGAGCATCCAATTACCGTGGTGAGCACAGCTCCCATGTGAGATATAATCAACAACAATGACGCCACAAGACACGTCGCCAAATGAGGCATAGAGCTTTCAGCTTTCGATATTGAGTATAAACCCCGGACATCAATCAAATCCCAAATCCTTGCCGACTTTGTCGCTGATTGGACAGAGACAAAGGAGAATATGACCCTCCCTGAGTCGGAATATTGGACCCTCTACTTTGATGGGTCTAAGGCTCGAGGGGGCTCGGGGGCTGGCGTGGTGCTCAAATCACCCCAAGGGGATAAACTTCTATACGTATTGCAGATCCACTTCACAACGACAAACAATATTGCCGAATATGAAGCCCTGCTACATGGAATCCGGATTACTAAGGATATTGGCATCCGACGTTTGATGTGTTACGGAGATTCGCATCTTGTTGCTCAACAAGTGTTGGATATTTGTAATGCAAATAAACACATGGTAGCATATAAAGCTGTCGTGGATGATCTATCTAAATCGTTCGAAGGGTTTGAGGTTCAACACATCCCTCGAGCAGAAAACGAGGAAGCGGATGCATTATCTCGGATAGGCTCTGCGCGGAAAGAGGTCCCGGATGGCACTTTTTAGAGCACCTCAAAGTTCCCTCAATAAAGGGAGTAGATGAGGAATATCCGACCAAATCCGACTCACCTCTAATAGCAGTTCTGGCTATAATTCCCAGTTGGATTCAACCCTACCTAGATTATCTGGTAGGTGGCAAATTACCCAAAGATGAGGTTCTGAGCCGGCAGATCATCCGACGAGTGAAGGCCTATACTATAGTTAAGGGTGAGATCTATAAGCGGAGTGTTTGTGGGGTTTTTCAGCGCTGCGTATCTCCGGAAGAAGGAGTGGAAATCTTAAGAGAAATCCACGAAGGCGAGTGTGGTCACCATGTTGCAGCCAAATCTTTAGTGGCAAAAGATTTTAGACATGGATTTTTCTGGCTTACAGCTCAGGCAGATGCCGAACGATTAGTCAAGATGTGCAAAGGCTTCCAAAAGTATGCCAAACAAGCTCATGTTCTGGCTGATCAGCTGCGAACAATACCTATAACATTGTCTTTTGCGGTCTGGGGGCTTGATATGGTAGGACCATTTAAATGAGCTCCAAGTGGATTTACTCACCTCTTAGTGATGGTGGATAAATTCACCAAATGGATTGAGGCTAAACCTGTCACTAGCTGTGATGGAGCAACAGCCAAAAGATTTGTCGAGGATGTTATAATCCGGTATGGCTATCCACATAGCATTATCATGGACAACGGGAGTAACTTTTCCATGGGAGAATTGGCCGAATTCTGCAACGAGCAAAATATCCGGCTTGACATTGCGTCAGTCGCACATCCACAGGCTAACGGACAAGTCGAAAGAGCAAATGGTTTAATCCTACAAGGCCTAAAACCGAGACTCGAAGCACCACTATGACGTGATGAGGGGGCTTGTGCTGAGGAATTACCCTCTCTAATATGGAGTTTACGAACAACTCCAAACAGGTCAACCAGATACACACCTTTCTTCTTGGTCTATGGTGCAAAAGTAGTTCTTCCTAGTGATTTAATTCATACTTCTCCTAGAGTGGCCGCGTATATTGACAAGGATACCGAGATTTCTCGACACAATGATCTCGACTTAGTCGAAGAAGTTCGCATCATTGCTGAAATGAGATCAACAGCCTATCAGCAGAAGTTAAGCAAGTATCATAGCCAGAGAGTCCGAAACAGATCTTTCAATAAAGGTGATTTGGTTCTTCGGCTTGTGCAACAAAGAAATCACAAACTTTCCCCAGTATGGGAAGGGCCCTTTTAGTTAGTCGAGTATTGCACAATGGATCGTACTACTTAACTGACATGCGGCCAGTCAAAGAAAGACCTGCTACTAAGAAGAGAAAGAGAGCTAGAGGCAGTACAAATCCGGATGAGTTAGACAGACCATGGAATATTGCTCAGCTACGTCCCTTTTATTCTTAGTTTATCCTTCTTTGTAATCATATACATGTTCTGTGAGAAATTAAAGTTTTGGTTGCCTCAAGTTTTTGTGAGAAGTTTTTACCATCTTATTTCCGAATGATCATGTCATAGTCGAAAATCCTAGAATGCTTGAAAGTACTTTATGCTCATGTTCGTTCTGGTTTAGATTTCCGATTCTAAAAATGCTACCTTCGGGTATAACTCTAAAGTTTCTAGTCTATACTTTGGTTCTTTGTCTGATTGCTGGATGCGGGTATTTTCCGAGTAGTGAATTGTTGGTACTGGAAGCCGGCTTTGTTTCCGAGTTTAAAATGGTTTAGCAATTGAGCTCTGTTGCTCGGCAAAGTTTCCTAGCAGAAGGTTTAGCCGGCTCACGAAAGGGACGAGGCAGAAAGCCATATAAACAATAAGTATAGGTGAAAAAAATACAAGTGCTTATGTAAACATTTTAGGCACACAAAAAATTTAAAGCCAAAAGTGCTGAATAGATCAAAAGCTTAGCACTAGCAAAATTATAGTACTGCATATTTACAAGCCCATCATGTTTTTTAGAATAATACAGATGTTTCTGGTAATCTATGATGCAGGAGAGGAAGGAGCTGTCGGCTCACTGGATACATCGCCTTGATATCGTTCATAGATGTCCACATCCGAAATGGTGTTGTCATCGTCGGAAACTTCTGCTGATTCTTCTAGAGGCGGAGGCGGAGTGTCCACACGGGTGAAGAAAGGAGTTTCGTAGCTGGTCAAATCAGCCACGTGACACCCATATCTGGTGCAGGAGTCCATAATGGCCTTGATATCTTGCTCTTGGCCATCTGCATCTACTTTGCAGTACCCTCTGGTCATCCATGTTTCCATGGTGGCTCATGACCATGGTGAGAGCGTTCTGCGATGCGGATCGCGCGTAGGACATGTTCCAGTCCTGGACAAGTTGCGGCATCTCCTTTGCCTTGTCCCGCACCTGAAAATCCGACATGCTATGCATGTCCGGAATCTTGAGAGCTTCGCCAATGTCCTCAAGGGATTAGCAGAAGTCATGAAGCAGGTCATCGACTTGGGTAAGCCGGTGGGTGCGGGGTTCGACGAAGGTGGAGTCCGTCAAGTTCAGAGGACCTATATACAAAAACAGTTAAAGAAAATTCGACATTGAAAAAATTCGAAGAAAATAGACAAATCAGACAGGTGGAACATACTAAAAATGACGTCGTCAACTTTGGTCTTCTCTTCCCGAAGACTCCGGAGTTCAGCCCAGAGCGCCTTAGAAAGATCCTTCTCTCTGAACAGCTCATTATTGAGGTCCGAGATTTTCTGATCTTGAGCGGCGATCTTAGGATCACGCTCGTCAGTAGCCATGGAGGAGGACTCGAGAATTTGAGCAATGCTCTTTTCATGATCCGCTTTGAGCTGATCTAGCTCTTGGCGAAGTTCCTTGTTCTCCACCACCAAAGTTTTGAGGTTCTCGGCCTCTTCAATCATGGCGTATGACTGTTTCACCAGCGTTGCAAGTCAAAAAGAACAACAGTTCAGTAAAAATTCGACTATGAAAACATGAAAGACAAGGTTTGAGTCTCGGAATGGTTACCTTCGGCCTCATCCTTGGCAACTTGAAGCTCAACATTCTTAAGTCGGAGAGCTTTGATCTCTCTCCGCTTGTCGCACACATTTTTCAAAAAATCCTGGTTATAGGAATATACTTTCTGTAAGTTAGAATACCCAAAGTCAGAAAGCTACTAAAGACTCGGGCTAATATTTTTGCTAATATCAGCACGAGCCTTGGGGCTACACTAGTTTGTTCTTTGGCATCCTAAGGAAACATAAACCCGGATTATATATCCTACTTCATGCTTGGGGGCTAGAGGATATGATATGAAATAAAGGAAAAACAGGAGTTAGAATTCCGACTTACATATTGTTCGCGAGTAAGTTTATCCAAACTCACATTCACTTCAACAACAACCTTCTCGGCGAGAGTCAGAGGGGTCACTGGAGCCGTTGGAAGCTCACCAGCCCTTATCCTCTCGTCGCGAAGACGCACTTGTTCAAGAAGATCAGAGTGCTTGATGTCCTCTGCTTCTTGCGCTTCTTCTTCGGTAGATAGATTTCTTTTCTCTAGGCACTGCCTGGCCAGCCGCTGGATCTCTTTAGCAGATTTCCGGGACAGGCCAAACTTGGCAAGTCTCGGATTGCTGAGAAGGTTTTCGGCAAAGGTTTCTGCTGAGGGATCATTACCCAAAGAGGGTTCACCCTTATCTAAATCTGACTCACCCATGGTGATGTCAGTTTGCGATTCAAGGATCGCAGGCTCCATTGAAGGAGCCGGATCTTCTATGACAGCCAGAGAAGGAATGATCACCGGCGTTGCGGAAGGTGGAGGGGCAGGAGTCGGAGGAGCCACGGCAGGAGAAGCTATGGTAAGCTTCGTCTGTCGCAGGGGCTTTGAAGAAGTTCCCTTCCCCTTGCCTTGATGAGTTGCTTAGCTCTGAGAATGTAATAGAGTCGAAAACATTACATCTTGGAAGAAAATTCGAGTAAGGTACAAAGGCGGAAGTTGTGATTGAAAGTTACCTCTTCACGACGGGAACCTCCTTTGTGCCAACAGCCACTATCGGAACCTTGCGCTTCTTGAGCGCAATGTCCGGCAATGGGACCAGTTCTGTCTCCTGAGAAAACTCTGGAGGATATCCCTCGAGTGGAGCAAATTCCGACTCAGGGAGGTCAGCAAGCTGAAAAGAGGAAAACATATCAGTATTGTAATGTAACTTAAAGATTAAAACACATAAAAAGGTTTACTGTTAGAAGCTTACCGGCACTACGGGGTTTTCCGCCGTATGCATATCCAGAGAAACCTCCGGGATCCTCCTCTCGATCCGCTCCCTTATCAACCATTTTATCTGGCTTATATAACCTTGTGTGGTATAGGCTCTGGGGCTGATGCGGAGGGAATCTTTCTTGGACGACGTGATGGAGTGCATCAGTCGGTCTCCATGGTACTGAAGGGGTTGGATCCGACATGACATCCAACATTCGACCAAGTCGGATCCCTTCAGTCCTTTGTGTTTGATTAGATATTCGATCCGCCTCTTAGCGAGGATCAGATCGTCAGTGAGAGCCGGAGGAGCCTCGTCCCAAGACGGTTGGGCCGTGGCAGCTCCATTGATAAAAGCCGGCAAAGCAGTGGTTTTTCGGGGAGCCGGAATATCCTTGTGATAAAAGAAGGTGGCTGGCCATTGTTTGACCGAGTCACTGGCAAAAATCTTGGGATATGCACGCTCACGTCTAAGTGAAAAACTAATGGTACCGATGATATAAGGAACACCGACAGTGATAGAATTTCTCTGGACATGGAACTAGTACCGGAAAAGAGTAAGACTTGGCCTAATGCCGATGTATCCCTCGCACAAAGCCGCATAGGCGCTCATCTCTAGGAGAGAGTTGGGAGGAAGATGGTGGAGTTGAACACTATAATGATCTATCACCTCGGAAAAGAATTCCGAGGGAGGAAACGACAAACCTCTGTTGAGGTGGGTGCCGAAGTGGACCCGTTCGTCGGCGTGCGGGTGTGGGATGGTCTCCTCGGCGCCGCTCCGCCAATCGCCGGCACGGAGGAGACCTTCTGTCTCCACGCCACGGAGCTTCTCATCGTCAAGAACGTAGGGGATCTAGACCCCACGAAAGCTTTCCTTTTCCGTCGCCGCCTCCGTCGCTGCCGCCGCCAAGCTGAAAGAGGATGAAGAAGCCATTTCTCCGGTGCGTCGATGACCTAAGATGGGCGGTGCTGGGAGTTTTTGGGGAAAGCAGAGGAGCTCTATGCGCGGGGGAGTTTTGGTGGAGGAGAAACGGCAAGGGAACATGTGAAGAAAGGAGGAGGAGAATCCTCACCCCTTATATCCACCTAACCGCGCCAAGATTCATGCAGATGACACTGTATAACCGCCACGCGTCGTGGAAGGAACTGGGAAGGACCCACACGATGATTACGTCGCCTCAATCTCCGCGTACGCATTGAAACGGCGCCTCGGTTCCGCGAACTGCAGACCCACCAACGGTCGTGCTGACAGGATGTCTGTCAGATGACGTGACTTGACCATGACTTGTATCAGGTGGCGTAAGAGACCAAGTTTCGGCTTATTTTGAAATCAAGCTGGAAAATCCGAGTAACCTGTTGATAGGTCCGACTTATTTTTAAGACTCGGATCGTATTTTTTGTGGTGAAGTTTCAGGAACCCTTTAAGATTCTGCAAGCCGAAGATCAAGCTAGACGATGATAAATCCAACTTTGGATCTTGGAGGCCTCCGGGGGCTGCTGTTGGGGATATACTTTCCGGGTATCCTCACAGTTCCCCAGTGACAAGGGTGGCCCACTTCGGGTTAGAGCTTTGCTTCATGGGCGGCCCAGTCAGGGAGAAAAGACGGAGTCCCATCCGGCTACGGGAAGGTCCAGGAGACTTACCGACTTAGGCCCATAGTGTTACTTGTAGTTCAAGATTGTAACACCCTCGAATCGGCCCTATGCAAGTTTTAGAGCTTCCCGCCAAACCCGCATAGAAACGATTCAAGGACGCCCACCGGGCACTTTTGTGCAGGTGGAAAACAAAGTAATATCATTACACAATAGTCCATGATGGAACCCACAGAACAGATATATATACATCAACGACTCACTGAGTCGAGAATATAGATGTATCATACAAAGATCCAAATCACCTTAAAATTGAGCTAAGAGCCCTGAAGAATAACCAATGGCGTCCATAACCCTGCCCAGGCCAAGCCGGAAGGGTAACCCTGCTAACGACGTCGAACTTATACCTGTTAAACAAAAGGGGTGCCGACAAAGGCGAAGGAAAAAGGGAGCGGTCTATACTGAGGCCAGTTCACGGCGAGGCTAGAATTCGGCGGCTCTCGCCTACCTAGGTATGGTGGACTGAAGCGGCAGCGCATCATGCATAAACAACCTATAGAGACTCGATGCAACTGTCGGCTATTAGAGAGAGATATAAGAGACCTATTCGGGACCAACCTGATACTAACACCAACCATATCCATCCTGGTATTCCCCCTCCAGACCAAACGAGGAAGTCAAACCGAGGAACTCACACAGTTGGCAGTTTTATTCATTCCATTATAGTTGAAACACTTACAAGTCAGATATAGATAGCATGAGTCATCGTGATAGCATAAGTAGTGGGCAGTTGTCAGGGGGATGATCCCTAGGTACCCAACTGAATAGGAAACAAGACAGTCGGATCGCGTCTGGCTGACTAGATGCAGCTGGACAGGACAAGACATGCCGGCTATCCCCCGGTAGCCGGATCAGCAAGAGGCAGCCGGATACGACGACGTAGGCGGACTCAATCAGTGGGACAGGGCGACGTGGGTATCAGTGCACGGCACACCCTGTACGGTGACAAGACTGGCAACTACCCGGCCATACCGAAGACTTTGCGTGGGTGACGCAGGAACGGTGGCCGGTGCTGACGACAGGCTCGCACGGCGTCCACTGTGCCTACGATAGCCATACCGCTCGTACTCCGACAAAACAAGCCATACTAGACACTGCAGATGACTAGTCGGCTGGGACCCGCCTGTGGGGCCCGCCAGTCGGACTAGCCAGTGAGACCTTTGCCTCTCTGGCTATATAAGGAGAGGCAAGGCCTCAATAGAAAGGGTTGGTCTTACATCATTTAAGGCAGTAGCTAGCATATACAGCTCAAGGAGCACTTGTAGTTCGAGTACTCCACATAGTCAGATCCGGCAGGAGTAGGGGCTTTACCTCACCACGAGGGCCTCGAACCTGGGTACTTCTTGCGTCCCGCTACGCTCGCTTGTATCCAATCCCGCCTGCGGACGCCGTCGATAGCTTCCCTGCTAGTCCCCACACCTCTATCTAACCTCTTCAGGTACTGTTGTTCCCAATACAACGACAGTTGGCGCCCACCGTGGGGCTAGATGGCTTCGACTGGAGTCACGTTCCGCACGGGACACCGCACGTCAGCCGGTGAGTGCGTGGCCTCTGGCCTGGTGCTCACGCTCGGCAAGTTCAACTGCGTCATCGACAACGCTTCCTGCTTCGCCGGAACCTCCTTCCCGGCGAACGACACCGTCCTGCTATTCGGCGACCTCCCCGTTTACGTCGCCACCGTCCTGGAGCATTTCCCTGGGGAATTCGTCTCTATCGCGGAGCTGCCGTGCTCAGGCGGAAGCACCTCCGCCGCACCTCGCGGCGTAGAGGTCATGATGGCCGGTTCCAGCTCCCATCCCCGCCAGCCGCGTGAGCAAGGCGCGGACGAGGTCGGAACTTCCGCTCCCCCGCAGCCCCGGAACCCGGTGGAGGATGCCATTGATCGGCTCCTGACGCCGGTTAACCTCGGGGTTAACCCGGAGGAGGCGGAGGCCAACTTCAACATGGAGAGACAGATCCTCCTCTATGAGGCCATGGAGCTAGCAGCAGCCCGCAAGCAGCTCGAGATCACCCGGCGCGAGTACGACCGCGCGCACGGCCTGACTCCGGCTACCGCGGAGCCGAGCCGGCGCGGCCAGGTACGACGTCAGGACGGCGAGCTTGGCGGTAGGTTGGAAAAGGACGGGGAACCGGATCCTGTGCCCGCCCTCACACGGCCCACCTACAGCACGCCCATCAAGAACTTGCGCGCGGCGCGAGCTGCGGCAGAGGAACTACCCAGCCTAGAGGGTGAGGAGCGAGCCCGCTAGCATGCTCGCGTGCAGGAGCTACTCTGCGTCGCGGACAAGCAGGCTGGTGCCAACCGGCAGATGCAGGAAGACCTTAGCTACTCCAGGAGGAGCGAGCTACCGGCCAACAGCAGGGGCGCGTTGCGCGACACCCAGCAGGCGTCCTCCCCTCAGCCGCCCAGGGCCCGCAGCAGGCGTCGCAGCTCTGGCAATAGGGGCCAGCCGCGCCAGGAGCAGACGGTGAACAGCAACCCGCCACCTTCCCCTCCGCCAGCCAGAGTGCCCAGACCAGCCGGTTCCCGTCTCTCGGGCCGGGTAGGCACGCCCAACCCGGATTGTCCGGATGCCCGCGACCGCATCGAGCTCCTCGCTCAGGCGCGCGTCATGGAGGAGGAAGATTCTACCGGTCCGGTTTGTTTCGGACCCCGCATCCGGAACGAGCCGTTTCTGGATAAATTCTCCCTGCCCAGGGACACCCCCAAGTACGATAGCAGCATGAAACTGGAAGACTGGCTGACCGACTACGCTACGGCAGTCGGCATCGCCCACGGGAACAAGCGCACAGCCGTGCGCTACGTCCCCCTCATGCTAACCGGGTCAGCGAGGACATGGCTCAATAGCCTCGCGTCCAACAGCATCAACGCCTGGCCTGACTTCGAGAAAGTGTTCGTCTGCAACTTCAATGGCACGTACAAACGCCCAGGGCGCCTGCGCGACCTGGCCTTGTGCGTCCAGGGCAACCACGAGACCGACCGCGAGTACCTCGCCAAGTGGACGGAGCTGCGCAACACTTGCGAGGGCATCCTGGAGAGCCAAGCCATCGGTTTCTTCATCGAGGGTTGCCGAGAGGGCACCATGCTTCGCCACCGGCTACTGTGTGACGAGCCGAAAACCATGGTGGAGCTCATGACGGTTGCGGACCAGTATGCCACGGCGGATGCCGCCATGAAGAAGCCCCTCTGGGTAAACGCAGACGGCCGTCCGACTCCCACGGAACCGGCTCGCGACTGACCCAGCAATCCGGCTGGAGAAGCCGGATCCTCCAGGCGCCACGACAACGACAACCGGTTCCATGGGGACCGCCAGGCCAGACAGCAAAAGCCTCGCTACCACGCGCGGCAGGTCAATGCTGTGGAAGGCGCGCCCGACGCACCGGCTAATGAGACAAGGAGGCAGAAGCCACGGCTCAACTTCGACCAGATGTTCGATGGCCCGTGCAAGTGGCATAGTGGTCCCTTCAAGCCAGCTACGCACACCACCCGGAACTGCAGCTGGACCCGCCAGCTAAAAGACCAGGGCAACCAGCCTCGTCCCCCGCCTCCCCCACCGGGTGGACCCCCACCTTCGTCTTGGGGAGCCGGCAATGATGGTAACGGCAGCAACAACAACAACGGCTACCCCCAGCCGCATGCCGCCTACCACATCTTCGAGACGGAGCAGGACGACAAGCACAGCCGCAGGCGACGCTCCAAGGAGGTCAACACCATCGCCTCTCTGGTCCCCTAGTACCTGAACTGGTCGGAAACTCCCATCACCTGGAGCCGGGTGGACCAGCCTGAGCATCTACCGACTCCTGGGGGCTACGCCATGGTCCTCGACCCCCTTATCATCTCCAACGCGCGCACTTGCCGATTCTCGCGCGTCCTCATCGACGGAGGCAGCAGCCTCAACCTCCTCTACCAGTCCTCGCTGGAGAAGTTGGGCATTCGCAAAAGCGACCTGCGCCGACTACCATGACGTTCCACGGCGTACTGCCGGGGCTAGCCTGCGCCCCGCTGGGGAAAATCCAGCTGGACGTCATCTTCGGGACCGAGGAGAACTTCCGCCGCGAACCAATCCGGTTCGAGGTGGTAAACCTCACGAGCTCCTACCACGCTCTCCTCGGGCGCCCCGCCCTTTCCAAGTTCATGGCCATCCCCCACTACGCCTACCTCAAGACGAAGATGCCAGGACCCCACGGCGTGATCACTGTCGCTGGCTGCTTTAGGCGGTCGATGGAGTGCGCTTCAGCCAGTTCCAAACTGGCAGAGGCCCTCATCATAGCCGAGGAGAAGCGCGTGATCATGCGCAACATGGCCATGGCCTAGCAGGACATGCCGGCTAGCAGCAAGCCGGCTAGAGAAGGAGCCTTCTAGCCGGCAAAGGAGACGAAGAGGATCCTGCTCGACCCCTCCGATCCAACCAAGTTCGTCACCATTGGCGCCGGCTTGGACAGCAAATAGGAAGGCGCGCTCGTCGACTTCCTCCGCGAGAATCGGGACATCTTCGCGTGGTCCCCCAAGGACATGCCGGGTGTGCCGAGAGAAGTGAAGGAAATATGCCCTAGAGGCAATCATAGAGATGATTGTATTTCATGTGTATCCATGAGTTATTATAATGTTCCTTGAATATCCATATACCAGGAAACTTGTATTGATTGGCAATTATGTGAATTGTTTGTGAAACTCTTTACTTGTATGGTTATCTAATAATTGTCCCTAGTCGGAGTTCATGCGAGGACACACGTGAATATTAGACTAGCACATCGATTGGTTAATGACTATGTTTCGCAAGTCATTGACATGGAGATGTCAAACCAATGATGTGGACACATGTTATGAACATGGGGTTGGACTGACCCAACATGAGACTAGCAATAATACTTGCAGCTCTCTCTGCACATCGTGTACGTTTTGTCCTTAGACCTGAGATTGTCGCATGTACTTGAGATGTGGATCGACCTACTTTGGGGCTATCAAACACTACTCCGTAACTGGGTAGTTATAAAGGTAGCTTTCGGGTTTGTCCTGATACATGCTGCAAGGCATCGGTCAATCAAGATGGGATTTGCCCCTCTCTACTTGAGAGAGATATCTCTGGGGCCCTCGAGTGATCGGATCCAGAAATGCATGGCCGTGCTACATATGGTTAAGAGTTAACCTAGTAAAGGGATTCTGAATCACAGTATCGAGAAAGAGAGGTCAGCTTAGAGCTAGACCAAATATCGTGAGGCAAAGGGAAAGACATTTACTCAACCTTGTGATGGTTCGTCCGAATGATCTTTATATGCGTTTAGGAGTTGGCACGTCTTGCTAGAGGCCGCTACCAACTATTGACGGAGTAAGTGTACTCGCGTCATGTCTATACGTGTATGAACCTATAGGGTCACACACTTTAGGGGCTGGAAGCCTAATGAGGATTGGATCCGAATTAGACCAGGCTTAGGCTGCTAATGGGCTGCTAATGTAGAAGCCCACCAGGGATGCCTATATAAGAGGGAGTGAGGCGAGCTGAAAAGGAGATAGCATTCCACCCAGCCGCCACTCCTCTTCCGCCTGTGTTGCACGCGCAGACCTAGCAGTCTGGCGTGTGACGACTTCCACTCCGGACGTGTGGATACCTCGGAGGTGCTGCATCTGTAGCACTTGGACGAGCCGCGCAAAGGGGAGCTGCTCGTGGGACGAGGACGAGGAGGAGACGTAGAACATCTACACTGCCGCAACGTGCTTCATCGAGTTCCGCACCTGCGCGTCTAGCGGTAATCCCGTGATCTATGACAATAGTATTCCTGGTTGACGCGGTAGAATTTTTTGATTTTACGCTAGTGTAGCCTACCCGTTACCCTTCAGTGGTATCAGAGCCGATGCTATTCAGTCATAGGTTCGGGAAGTTTGCATATGGTGATATGTAGATTGATATGAATGATATGATCGTTTGTATGGCGGTGTTTCTGGATTGATCTATGATCTTAATTTCCGTGATCGTGATTCTAAGGTCGTCGAACGACTTACCCCTACCGGTCGGTTTCCGCCATCGGGGTAGACAGTGACACATAAATCCTGCTGAATCACGCGAAGATCAATATGATTGATCGAATCGGGAATTAGATCTGAATCGACGTACCGTGATCAAAGGATTTTGGTCAAATCGGAACTATGGTCGGTTTATGGTAAATTGGATTTGCCGATCAAAATCCTTAAAGAAAAGGTACCGCGAGGGGCGCTGCCCCTTCGAACCCCGCAGGGGGAGACCCCCTAGACCCCCCTTAGTCGTAGCCCCCTTTTTGTATCTCGTTAAGGTTCATAGGTGGTACGATTTCACATGATCCGGTAGAATGCGATTCTATGCACAACTTGTTTTTGCAGGATTTATGTGATCAGTATGGCCCAAAAATGTATGTGATGCATGTATGTATTTTTTCATGACCTGCGTGTCGTGAGTTGGGCAACACGCCTGGAGCCATATGTGTTGTCAATTATTGTAATGGCCTGCGTGCCAACTTGTGATGATCCCAATACCATGTAATTTTGATTACTAGATGTTAGGAGTAATAGCTTGTATTAGTTCTTGGAGAACTCATCACTTGGAGGATGGCTCGCATAGAGCATGAAGATGGAGATCATCATGGTGGACAGGTTCTATGGCGATGGAGATCACCATGAGAAAATGGGCCATACTGTATCACATCTATGTGAATGCTATTCTTATACGTTTTACTACTATGCATGCTTAGATGATAGAAGTAGAACGATCCCTCACAAAGTTTAAGTTAAACCATGCCCTCCCAACCAAACCTTGCACCATCCTATGCCCTGTACAATCGTTGGTGGGTCTATGAAATTAGGGTGCCACGGTTTTCCTTGGCTGGATGGGTTTGTATCGGATACCTACACGCATAAGGGTTGGTGAGCTTAACAAGGTCATCTTAACAGTTAAGGACCTTGGGGCATAAAGGTTGGGCGCCTAGGTTTGACATAGAGATGTCACCCAACAACAAGAGTCATATGTGATATGATTAGCAAAGGTTGCTTACCGATTTACCTTGTCTTCTAGCAGTGATGCTAAAGCTCACTAGTCGACTTGTTAATTGTGGATCTTGAATCACTTAGTATCAATAGAGGGATGTTGATTTAAGTGGGAGTATATGCTATTAAATTGTTTAATATGTTTTACTCTTTCATGGTTACATGGCTTAGTATTTTGCATATTTTTTGTTGTAGATCAATGGCACCGAACAATTCATCACCTTTTGCTTTGCGTTCGATTCTTGAAAAGGATAAACTAAATGGAACAAACTATTCGGACTGGGTCCGTAACCTGAGAATTGTTCTCAGGGCTGAGAAAAAGGAAACTGTTCTGGATACCCCAATCCCGGATGAACCTGCTGATAATGCAACTGCTACCCTTAAGAATGCCTACAAGAAAGCATGTGATGAATCTCTTGAGGTCAGTTGTCTTATGCTTGCATGCATGGAACCTGATCTTCAAAAACAGTTTGAGGATCAGGAAGCGTACGATATGATCGTTGCGCTTAAGGACATGTTCCAGACTCAGGCTAGGACTGAGAGGTACAATGTCGCTAAGTCCTTTGTGGAATGCAAGCTGGCAGAGGGAGCAGCTGTAGGCCCCCATGTGATCAAAATGGTTGGTTACAGTCAGACTTTGGAAAAGCTTGGTTTTCCATTAGGCCAAGAGTTGGCCACTGACTTCATT
This sequence comes from Avena eriantha, assembly GCA_910589775.1. NCBI lineage: Eukaryota > Viridiplantae > Streptophyta > Magnoliopsida > Poales > Poaceae > Avena > Avena eriantha. Next base: position 29,983 of record CAJUXJ010001600.1, read on the forward strand.
TTGGCATCTCTTCCATCTAGCTATGGGCATTTCATTTCGAACTACCATATGCATGGGGTGGAGAGGGGCCTTAATGAATTATGTGGGATGCTGAAAACAGTAGAATGTGACATTAAGAAGTGTGCAGGGCATAGCCATGTGATGGCTGTGCAGAACAAGCCTAGCTTCAAGAAAAAGGGCACTTCTTGGCAGAAGAAGAAGGGCAAGGCTAAGGATACGATCCCTAAGCCAAACCCTGCACCCAAGCAAAAGGCTGGTCCTGCAGGAGACACTGAGTGTTTCTTTTGTCACGAATATGGCCACTGGAAGAGAAACTGCAGCAAGTACCAGGCTTCTTTGAAGAAAAGTGGAAGTAAGAGTACTTCCCACTCAGGTACACTTGTTGTAAATGTTGTGGACATTTTTCTCGCAGATTCTTATGTTAACTCTTGGGTATTTGATACCGGATCGGTTGCTCATATTTGCAATTCGATGCAGGGGCTAATAAGGACTAGAGAAGTGCAAAAAGGCGAAGTGGATTTTCGCGTCGGAAATAAAGCAAGGGTTGCTGCATTGTTCGTCGGCGTCATGCAACTTCACCTTCCGTCAGGATTTATCATGGAGTTGAATAATTGTTATTACATTCCTAGTATGGGTCGAAACATTTTATCACCTTCATGTTTGATGAGGGATGGTTATTCATTCGCGAGTACAAACAATGGTTGTGTAATCTCTAAGAATGCTATGTTTGTGGCTGATGCTCCCATTGTGAATGGGTTATTTATTTTAAATCTTGATAATGCATGTGTTTACAATGTTAGTGCTAAAAGGCTTCGGCCAAATGATTTGAGTCCTACCTATCTATGGCATTGTCGTTTGGGGCATATAAGTGAAAAGCGCATGAAGAAGCTCCATGGTGATGGTCTTCTAACTTCGTTTGATTTTGAATCATACGAGACATGTCAAGCTTGTTTACTTGGAAAGATGACCAAGACGCCTTTTACAGGGTTTCCCGAGAGAGCGACAGACTTGTTGGAACTCATACATACTGATGTATGTGGACCAATGAGCACGACAGCCAGAGGAGGATATCACTACTTCATTACTTTCACTGATGATTTCAGTAGATATGGCTATGTCTACTTGATGAAGCATAAGTCTGAAACTTTTGAAAAGTTCAAAGAGTTTCAAAATGAGGTAGAGAATCAACGTGGCAAGAAAATAAAGGCCTTGCGATCTGATCGCGGAGGCGAATATTTGAGTCACGAGTTTAGCAATCATCTTAAGAGTTGCGGAATTGTTCCACAGCTCACGCCGCCCGGAACGCCTCAAAGAAACAGGGTCTCTGAACGGCGTAATCGAACTTTGTTGGACATGGTTCGATCGATGATGAGCCAGTTGGATTTACCATTATCATTTTGGGGTTACGCGCTAGAAACAGCAGCTTTCACACTAAATAGGGTACCATCTAAATCCGTAGTTAAGACACCATATGAGATGTGGACTGGAAAGAATCCCAGTTTGTCTTTTCTAAAGATTTGGGGTTGTGATGCATTTGTCAAGCGACTTCAGTCGGACAAGCTAATTCCCAAATCGGATAAGTGCATTTTTGTGGGATACCCAAGGGAAACCTTAGGGTATTACTTCTACAACCGAGAAGAGGGCAAAGTGTTTGTCGCTCGTAGCGGTGTTTTCCTAGAGAAAGAGTTTCTCACAAAGGGAACGAGTGGAAGGTCGGTGCGACTTGAAGAAGTTCAAGATGAGCCAGTCGGGGATGCTTCTACGAGTGATGCTATTGTAGCAGAACAAGTTGAGGAACCCGTGGCAATAGAAGCACCACAACCACGAAGGTCGGCGAGGCTCCGCGAAGCGCGAGAGTTATTATTGTTAGACAATGATGAGCCTGCGACCTATGCAGAAGTGATGGTGGACCCAGACTCTGAGAAATGGCTGATTGCCATGAGATCCGAGATAGAGTCCATGGGAGACAATCAAGTTTGGAACTTGGTTGACCTGCCTGATGGTTTTAAAGCCATCGAGTGCAAGTGGATCTATAAGAAGAAGATTGATATGGATGGAAATGTTCACATCCATAAAGCTCGACTTGTTGCAAAAGGTTTTCGACAAGTTCAAGGAGTTGACTATGACGAGACTTTCTCGCCCGTAGCGATGCTTAAATCTATACGGATCATTCTAGCCATTGCTGCACATTTCGATTATGAGATATGGTAGATGGACGTCAAGACGGCTTTCTTAAATGGAATCCTTTCTGAGGACGTGTATATGATGCAGCCCGAAGGTTTTCGATCCAAACAATGCTGGAAAGGTATGCAAACTTCAAAAGTCTATTTACGGGCTGAAGCAAGCATCTCGGAGTTGGAACATTCGATTTGATGAAGTTGTAAAGGAGTTTGGCTTCACCAAAAACGAACAAGAACCTTGTGTGTATAAGAAATAAAATGGTAAATCACTTGTGTTTCTAATCTTATATGTGGATGACATATTATTGATTGGAAATGACATTCCTATGCTCGAGTCTGTTAAGACCTCATTGAAAAATAGTTTTTCTATGAAGGACTTGGGAGAAGCGGCATATATTCTGGGTATCAAGATCTATAGAGATAGATCAAGGAGGCTAATTGGATTAAGCCAGAGTACGTACATTGACAAAGTGTTGAAACGGTTCAGCATGGAAGAGGCTAAGAAGGGGTTCTTGCCCATGTCTCACGGCATTAAACTCAGCAAGACTCAGTGTCCTTCGGCCACTGATGAGCGAGAACGCATGAGTAGGGTTCCATATGCTTCGGCTATTGGATCCATCATGTATGCAATGACATGTACTCGCCCAGATGTTTCCTATGCTCTAAGTGTTACGAGCAGATACCAGGCTGATCCAGGTGAGATTCACTGGACAGCGGTAAAGAATATCCTTAAGTACTTGAGAAGGACTAAGGATATGTTCCTAGTTTATGGAGGTGAGGTTGAACTCAGTGTAAAGGGTTACACAGATGCGAGTTACCTTAATGACTCAGACGACTCGAAATCGCAATCAGGTTATGTGTTTGTCATGAATGGTGGTGCTGTGAGCTGGAAAAGTTCCAAGCAAGATACAGTGGCCTCCTCTTCAACAGAAGCTGAATATATTGCTGCCTCGGAGGCTGCAAAGGAAGCTGTTTGGATTAGGAATTTCCTGATCGCTCTTGGTGTGGTTCAGGGCTCGTCCAATCCCTTGGACGTTTATTGTGACAACAATGGTGCTATTGCACAAGCCAAAGAACCTAGACAGCACCAGAAGAACAAACATATTCGCATGCGCTACCATCTGATTCGTGAGTTCATTGATGAAGGTAGTGTCATGTTATGCAAAATACATACGGACTCAAATGTTGCTGATCCCTTGACTAAGCCACTCCCGCAGCCTGCGCATGAAGCGCACACAAGAGCAATAGGTATTAGATACTATCTAGATTGACTCTAGTGCAAGTGGGAGACTGAAGGAAATATTCCCTAGAGGCAATCATAGAGATGATTGTATTTCATGTGTATCCATGAGTTATTATAATGTTCCTTGAATATCCATATACCAGGCAACTTGTATTGATTGGCAATTATGTGAATTGTTTGTGAAACTCTTTACTTGTATGGTTATCTAATAATTGTCCCTAGTCGGAGTTCATGCGAGGACACACGTGAATATTAGACTAGCACATCGATTGGTTAATGACTATGTTTCGCAAGTCATTGACATGGAGATGTCAAACCAATGATGTGGACACATGTTATGAACATGGGGTTGGACTGACCCAACATGAGACTAGCAATAATACTTGCAGCTCTCTCTGCACATCGTGTACGTTTTGTCCTTAGACCTGAGATTGTCGCATGTACTTGAGATGTGGATCGACCTACTTTGGGGCTATCAAACACTACTCCGTAACTGGGTAGTTATAAAGGTAGCTTTCGGGTTTGTCCTGATACATGCTGCAAGGCATCGGTCAATCAAGATGGGATTTGCCCCTCTCTACTTGAGAGAGATATCTCTGGGCCCCTCGAGTGATCGGATCCAGAAATGCATGGCCGTGCTACATATGGTTAAGAGTTAACCTAGTAAAGGGATTCTGAATCACAGTATCGAGAAAGAGAGGTCAGCTTAGAGCTAGACCAAATATCGTGAGGCAAAGGGAAAGACATGTACTCAACCTTGTGATGGTTCGTCCAAATGATCTTTATATGCGTTTAGGAGTTGGCACGTCTTGCTAGAGGCCGCTACCAACTATTGACGGAGTAAGTGTACTCGCGTCATGTCTATACGTGTATGAACCTATAGGGTCACACACTTTAGGGGCTGGAAGCCTAATGAGGATTGGATCCGAATTAGACCAGGCTTAGGCTGCTAATGGGCTGCTAATGTAGAAGCCCACCAGGGATGCCTATATAAGAGGGAGTGAGGCGAGCTGAAAAGGAGATAGCATTCCACCCAGCCGCCACTCCTCTTCCGCCTGTGTTGCATGCGCAGACCTAGCAGTCTGGCGTGTGACGACTTCCACTCCGGACGTGTGGATACCTCGGAGGTGCTGCATCTGTAGCACTTGGACGAGCCGCGCAAAGGGGAGCTGCTCGTGGGACGAGGACGAGGAGGAGACGTAGAACATCTACACTGCCGCAACGTGCTTCATCGAGTTCCGCACCTGCGCGTCTAGCGGTAATCCCGTGATCTATGACAATAGTATTCCTGGTTGACGCGGTAGAATTTTTTGATTTTACGCTAGTGTAGCCTACCCGTTACCCTTCAAGAAGGCACTCCCGTTGTACCAGCTGATGAAAAAGACGGACAAGTTCTCCTGGACTTCGCAAGCCGACGCCGCGTTTCATGACCTCAAGCGCATGCTATCCACAACACCGGTTCTAGCCACACCGGCTAGTAAGGACCCGATGTTGCTCTATATAGCAGCCATCAGCCGGGTCGTCAGCGTCGTCCTAGTGGTAGAGCGCTCCGAGGAAGGCAAGTCTCAGCCGGTTCAGAGACCCGTCTACTACCTCAGCGGGGTTCTCTCCCTCTCCAAGCAGAACTACGCCCACTACCAGAAGATGTGCTACGGCGTGTACCTAGCATGCAAGAAGCTCAAGCACTACTTCCAGGAGCATCTGATTAAGGTCGTGTGCACCGCACCCCTTTAAGAAATCATCGGCAACAAGGACGCCACCGGCCGAGTCGCCAAGTGGACCATCGAGCTTGCCGCCTACTCCATCCAGTACGAGCCTCGGCTCACGATCAAGTCGCAGGTGTTGGCGGACTTCCTCATCGACTAGGCCGAGACCCAGTATCTCCTACCGGTTCCGGATTCGGACCATTGGCGGATGCACTTCGATGGATCGAAGATGCTCGGGGGCTTGGGAGCCGGCATCGTGCTCACCTCGCCCAAGGGAGACCGGCTGGAGTATGTACTGCAGATCCACTACAAGGCCTCCAACAGCGTAGCTGAATACGAGGCACTGGCGCACGGGCTCCGGCTGGCCAAGGAGATCGGTGTCAACCGGATCCTGTGCTTCGGCGATTCAGACTTGGTGGTGCAGCAGGTATCCGAAGAATGGGACGCCAGAGACGCAAACATGGCTCTCTACCGGTTCCACATCCAGAAGCTCAGCGCCTCCTTCGACGGGTGCGAATTTCACCACATCCCCCGCGTCAACAACGAGGCAGCCGATGGGCTCTCCAAGATCGGCTCCACTAGGCAGGCCATCCCACCAGGGGTCTCCTTGGAGCACCTGCGCAAGCCATCCATCAACCCGTCGCCAGAATCAAACTCCAGCGTCTGGGCAGGAACCGTTCCGGCTGACGGAACGGCGGAAGCGGAGCCGACAGAACCGCCAAAGAAGAAGACCCGCACCAATTCCGGCCAGGCAGCGCCTTCCGACTCGCAAGACCCGGGGCCCCCGGCTCGCCTAGCGGCTCGGGGGCTGCCGTTCCGGATACGCCATCCGGACGACCCCCCGACATCCGTCAGCCTGAGGACATGAACGTCCTCGTCATCCGGGAAACGCCATCCTAGGCACAGCCCTTCATGAGCTACATCGCCGATGGAGAACTTCCGGATGATGAGGTGGAGGCCAGGCAAATCCGGCGCCGCGCGCACACGTACACCATCATAAACGGCGAGCTGTACAAGCGCAGTGTATCCGGTATCTTCCAAAGATGTGTGGATGTGGACACGGGCTACCGGCTACTCAAAGACATCCACCAGGGCGAGTGCGGGCACCACGCTTCGTCAAGGGCGATAGTCGCCAAGGCATTCCGCCATGGTTTCTATTGGCCCACCGCCCTCGAGGACGCTGAGCAGCTGGTCCGCGCATGCAATGGGTGCTAGCGCTTCGGGCAGCTCAGGCACATGCCAACTTCGGTACTCAAGACCATACCTATCACCTGGCCGTTCGCGGTTTGGGGCCTTGACATGGCCGGTCCCTTCAAGAGAGCACGCGCGGGCATGACCCACCTGCTGGTGGCGGTGGACAAGTTCACGAAGTGGATCGAGGCCAAGCCTATCCGGAAGCTGGACGGGGCGACGGTTGTCACCTTCTTCACCGATATCATCAACCGTTTCGGCTACCCCAATAGCATCATCACCGACAACGGCACGAACTTTGCCAAGGGGGCCTTCGCCCGGTTCTGCAGCAACAAGGGCATCCGACTGGACCTCGCCTCTGTCGCGCACCCGCAATCCAACGGACAAGTCGAAAGAGCAAATGGCTTGGTGCTAGCCGGCATCAAGCCACGTCTCATCGAGCAGTTGGACCGTTCACCCGGATGTTGGATCGAAGAACTTCCGTCTGTGTTGTGGAGCCTCCGCACCACGCTGAATAGGTCAACCGGCTACACGCCATTCTTCCTGGTCTATGGATCGGAAGCCATCCTCTCCGCGGACATCGAGTTCGACTCCCCTCGCAAGCTCCTCTACAACGAAAAAGCCAATCAGGAGGCGCGTGAGGACGGAGTGGACCTCCTGGAGGAGGCCCTCGAGCTGGCCTTGTCCAGATCAGCCCTGTACCAGCAGCGACTACGTCGCTACCATTCAAGCCGGATCCGCCCAGTCGCATTCCGTGAGGGCGACCTGGTTCTCCGGCTGGTGCAAGACACGAAGGGCATGCACAAGCTATCGCCACCCTGGGAGGGCCCCTTCATCATCAGCCGGGCGTTTCCCAACGACTCCTACTACCTCATCGACGCGCAGCAGCCGCGCAAGAACAAGATGGACAAATCAGACGAGGAGACCGAGCGTCCCTGGAACGCGGCCCTGCTGCGCCCGTTTTACACCTAGTCGCCAGACAGTGTATGTATCCCGAAAACCCTATGAATGAAAATGCGGACCCCACGAGAATCTCGGGGGCTCCTTGCTAGAAATGTGTATGCATCCGTTTTTCCGGTTATTATTTTCCGGCTCCGGCAACCCCTACCCGGGGGCTCGCCGGCTGAACCGGCCTGCTAAGTCAACCAACTGGCTGAGTACTGTGCGATGATGTCAGAGGCCCACTCTTCGTCTCAGCTACAGACCGCAGCCCAGCTGTTCGGCTAGCAAGAGCAAAAGCCCGAGGCATCCCACACGAAAAACGGGGAGGAGACGCGATAGATCGGGTGTCCCGGCCCTGCAACTAGCTCGAACCAATCCAGCTGCTAAGCCATTAGTACTGTGAGCAATGCACTGTCAGCTCCCTTCGATTCTGGCTGCAGACCGCAACCCGGCTGCCCGGCAAGGACGCAGCGAAAACAGCAGAGCGCACGGGAAAGCGACTAAGTGTCTACAAAGGGACAAGCCAGTTTTCGAAAAAACAAGCCGTTTTCCGGCTACAATTGGGCAGACTAACGTACTAACCTATGTGGACATGTGTGTATGCGTATGTACGTTTTGTCCGACTACTTAGAGTCGGAGTCTAGGAGAAGGAAAGAAGATTCGAAGTCCTTGCCTTCATCAAGCGCTCTGACTCTCGGGGGCTACACCCACTGGGTGCGCTCGCGCGCCCCCAGTGGAATCTTGTGGTTCCCGACCGGCTAAAGGCGTTTAGCCGGCCGATCGGAGCCCAGGTGAGGGCAGGGGCAGGAGCAAGAGAAGACAAGGAAGATTCGAAGCACCTGGCTACGCCAGCTACTCCGAATCTCGGGGGCTACACCCAGTGGGTGCGCTCGCATGCCCCCACTGGAATGTTATTTCCCCCGGCTGAAAGTGTTCAGCCAGCAAAAGCAACCGACTGAGATGAGTCTAGGCGGATAAAGATAGAAGAATGGGGAAAGAAGAAAGATTCGAAGCACCTGGCTACGCCAGCTACTGCGAATCTCGGGGGCTACACCTAGTGGGTGCGCTCGCGCGCCCCCACTGGAGGTGCGGTTCCCTCGACTAAAAGTGTGGAGCCGGATAAAGTTAACCGGCGGAGTATGGAAAGAAAATTCGAAGCGCATAAGTTGAAGGAAATCCAAGCAATGTCAATATTAACAAACAAAAGAGAGACGAAGCTCCCATAAGTTACCTGGCGTCAAAGACAGCCGGCACAAACAGACAAGGTTCATAAGTATGTAGCACAAGACAAATACACCCGGCATCCTGGGGCGATAACTAAACGGCAGGACCCTTGCCGCGAGGGAGATCTTGGCCAGCAGAAGCTTCGGGCGGCGGAGGAGGCGCGGAGCTTGATCCGGTTCCGGCGCTGGCTGGCGGCGGCATCGGGGCCTCCACATCAGGAGTGCCGACGGACTCCGAGTCGGTGAGCACCTCGTCGGGGTCCACGTAGTCGGCAATCTTGATGGCGGACCCACGGAGCTCCGGATGGGCTTGGCGGATAGTGGCAAGATCAGCTCCGGCACGGAAGCCTCCGTCGATCTTCTCGACACGGGCGTCCTTGTACCAGGAGAGCATAAGAGCCAGGGCCATCTCTACTCCGGCCCGCGCCGCCAGGTCCTGCAGCCGGTCCACCGCAGCCGGCACCTCTCCCACCTTCGTAGCCAGCTGCGCCATTCTCTCCGGAACCGGAGCCTCCGGCCATATGAAGGAGAAGACGTCTCGCGCCGCCTGGCGAAGCTTGGCAGCTTCCTCGCCAAGAAGGACGATGAGCTCCTGAGCCGTCGGCTGCGCTCCCGGCTAGTTCTCCTGCAGCCGGTTGTAGGCCAGCAGGTCTATGCCGAGGTAAAAGGCTGTCAGAAAAGAAAAGTCAGATCCGGCTACCGGATCCGAAAAGAAAAGAAGACAGGAAGAAAACTCACCCTTGGCAGTGTGGCCAACCTGCATCAGCTCCTCCACCAGCGCTTTCTCCTTGGTTGCTAGCCGTTTAATCTCCTTCTCTTGGTCCTTGTTCTGGGCCTCGAGAAGGGAGACAGCTTCGGTCCGGCTAGCGAGCGAGGCGTCGTGCTCCTTGATGGTGGCCTCCAGACCATTCACCCGCGCGTGCCAATCCTTGTTCTGCAGCCGCAGAGTAGAATTGGACTTGCTCGGCCGGTCGTTCACCTTCTTCAAGCGATCGATCTCGCGCTGAGCGCACACGAGGATGGCTGCAACAAAACAGGCTATCAGTACAAAAAAATGAAGCCGGATGAAGCTAACTTACTCTGGGAAGTCCCGTTGGCGACAACGAGCTTCTGCTCCAACGTCCGGTTCCCGCCGGCTGTGGCCTCCAGCTACCGGATCTCCTTCACCGCCAACTCGAGCGTGGCGGCAAGGTCCAACAGCGAGGCGGCGGAAGAGGCGTCGTCATCCACGGCGTTGACGGCCAAGGACTCCTTCGCGGCGACCACCATCGTCTGCCATTCCTTCCCAGGCTCCTCGTCGGAGTTGTCATCGCCAACAACGACGAGCTCCTTGCCAACAGCCCCCCGCGCGCCCGTGGAGGAGCCTTCCAGCTGGGAGGACCCCACCTCCGGCTGGCGGACTTCCGGCTGGGCGGAGGCAGTCGGCTCAGCCCGAGGGGGAGGCGAAGGCTGTGCCTCAGAAGAAGGAGGGGCGCTAGTCGGCGCAGTCGGGGCATGGGGCAGCGACCTGGCTAGCATGCGTGCTGGGCTCGCGGCTCCGAAGGAAACCAGCGTGCTAAGGAGAAAGAGAAGAAGACAAGAGCAAAACAAGCCAAAGTCAGAAAAGGAGGAAAAAGGCAGGCAGAAAGGGAAGGGGGAGAAAGAACATACCCCGGCACAATAGGAGGCGGCCCTTTCTTCCGGCCGAGACGGCTTGGCGGCAGGGCACCGGACCAGCTCCTCTTGGGCGCCGGCTCCTCCGTCGCAGGGCGGTGGGAGCCGGAACGGCTGGAGCCGCTCCCACCCGCTTCCCCGTCTGTCGCGGAGCGCGTCGCCGGCTCCGTGGTCGGCGCGGCCTCCTCCTCGTGCACCTCCACATGCGGGTCGGCGGACGGCTCGTCATTCCGGCTGGGGAAGGCGTCGCCGTCCCCATCCGATTCCTCGCCGGACCGCCGAGCGCGCGGCTCGGGCAGGTCGGGCGTGAATTCCTCGAGGGCCGCCGCGCCCTCCTCGTGGATGATGCATGGGAACATCTGCTGAATACAAAAGTCAGCCAGACGAAGACAAAGAACAAGTATAAGAAAACACCAAGAATGCAACCGGTTAGAGGAGCTTACCCAGGGCACGCGGTTCTCCCGAGTATAAGGCGCCAGGATGAACTTCCAGTTCTCCGGCAGCCGCTCCTTGGTGATCGTCCACACCCACTCCTTCAGGTTGTGGTAGCAGGGATCACGGCGCGACAGCCGAGTCAGGTCCAACCGGCTGGAATAGTAGCACATCTTGTGTGCTCGTTGCTGCAACGGCATCATCAGCCGGGACATCCAGCTGAGAGTGACGTCCAGGCCAGTCAGCCGGCAGTGGACGAGCGAGCGCATGCGCTTCAGCAGCTCATCCGTCTCCGCTTTGTCGCCGTGGAACTTCAAGTCCCAGTTCTGCCGGCTGGACTCGACGTCCTGGAAGGCCGGCAGATTGATTCGGTCGACGTTGGTGAGGTTCTTCACGTAGAAGTACGACTGCTGCCACAGTCGTACCGTATCATGAAGAAGGAATTTGGGGTAGCCGGTCTGCGAACGGGAATAGATGGAGGCGCCGCTGCAGACGACTAATGGCCCCTGGGTGAACTGCACCTGCGGCCGGACTCGAAAGAGCCGGCAGAAGAGCCCGAGATCCGGCTGGATCATGAGGTAGCTCTCGCAGAAAGCTACGAAGTGCGCCAACGTTCCGATTGCGTTGGCACCGAGGTGATGGAGGCGAAGATCGAAGAAAGCGAGGAAGGTCAAGAGGAACGGGTTCACCGGAAGGGCGAACCCACGAGCCAAGTGCGAAAGGAAGATAACGCGCTCTCCCTCCGCCGGATGCGGCGACACCTCCTTGGCCGGCGCTAGCCGCACCGCCACCTCCTCCGCCGGCGGGTGGACGCGGGTGGCGCGGTACTTTGCTATTTGGTCCTCGGTGACGGCGGAGCCGCACCAGGCCCCGCGGTCGGCAGCCATTTCCAGTTGACGAGGGGGAGCGGCGACGGAAGATTGATGGTGGCCCGTAGCGTCGACGATGGCGAGCGAGCGGCGCAAAGGGCAAGGGCGCAGGAGCGGAAGCAACAAGAAGAGAAGGGAACTGCAGCGGGGGAGCGAAGGAAAGAAATTGCCTCCCCCGCGGCATCCCTTTAAAGAGCCAGAAGGGCAACCGTTGACGGGGCACGTGGCGCGCATCCGGGCAACCCACACCCCAACCGCCGCCTAGATCCCGTGTGCCAAAGGAGGATGCGCAGAAGATCCCAAAGCAAGAACCGAAGCGCCGGACAGCAGTTTCCCGAGGCGACGTGCGACGGGACGTTACGCTGCCCGCCGCAGATTAATGATGGCGCGTGCGCGCATGGCCGGCGTCAGCACTGACGTCACGGGTAGCGCAACCGCCAAGCTCAGCCGGACACAAATTCAAAAGCAAGAGGAAGCGCATGCACATTTCTCCTGAGGGCGGAATCCACACGCGCTCAGGGGCTAGTGTCAGGGGGATGATCCCCAGGTACCCAACCGAATAGGAAACAAGACAGTCGGATCACGTCCGGCTGACCAGATGCAGCCAGACAGGACAAGACAGGCCGGCTATCCCCCGATAGCCGGATCAGCAAGAGGCAGCCGGATACGGCGACGTAGCCGAACTCAATCAGTGGGACAGGGCGACATGGGTATCAGTGCACGGCACGCCCTGTACGGTGACAAGACTGGCAACACCCGGCCATACTGAAGACTTTGCGTGGGTGACGTAGGAACAGTGGTCGGTGCTGACGACAGGCTCGCACAGCGTCCACTGTGCCTACGACAGCCATACCGCTCGTACTCTGACAAGACAAGCCATACTAGACACTGCAGATGACTAGCCGGCTGGGACCCGCCTGTGGGGCCCGCCAGTCGGACTAGCCAGTGAGACCTTTGCCTCTCTGCCTATATAAGGAGAGGCAAGGCCTCAGTAGAAAGGGTTGTTCTTACAACATTTAAGGCAGTAGCTAGCGTATACAGCTCAAGGAGCACTTGTAGTTCGACTACTCCACATAGTCAGATCCGGCAGGAGTAGGGACTTTACCTCACCACGAGGGCCCCGAACCTGGGTACTTCTTGCGTCCCGCTACGCTCGCTTGTATCCAATCCCGCCTACGGACGACGTCGATAGCTTCCCTGCTAGTCCCCACACCTCTATCTAACCTCTTCAGGTACTGCCGTTCCCAATACAACGACAGCAGTTTTAGTTAACCATTCAGTTGTAGTTGCTGTACTTACTAGTCAGATACTGTTGTGGAAATGGCCACGGCAGTCGCCGCCATAGGCGGCGATTGAGAGTTTTGTGAGGAAGAGTTGGCGGCCATCTACGATGCCAGATGGGGGCAGGTGCACAAGGGTTTACCCAGGTTCGGCCCCCCGGAGGGTAAAGACCTACTCCTGCTAGGTTAGATTATAAGAGAGCGAGTTACAAGGGGGGCGAGCTCAGCGGCTGGGCGGCGAGTCGCTCGAGGGGGTGTATGATGGAACGTAAGTCTCTACGCTACCCTAGGGAGGTTTATATATGAAGCACCTCCCAGGGTTTACAAGTTGCCTCCGAACAAGATAAGGATCCGGGAGCCTTTGACCTAATCCGACTGGGCTTCTGCTATGCTCTTGGGCTTCCAGTTGCCAGTCGATGGGCCTCTTCCTTCCTCGAAGTCTAGTCGCTTTCCTTCAGGCGTACTCGCGGGCCTTCCGGCCCACTCGAAACCTACTGCTGAGCATACCCCCTCAGGCATATCCCCATCAGTAGTCCCCGAGGCCATTGTTGATGTAGGCGTAGGAGTTCTTTGGTGCTTGAAGTAGGTGAGCCCAATTTGGGCGCCCAGTCGAATCAGTGATGGACTCTATTAATGCCGAGGAGAATTTCTCCATAGCTCCACTTGTCACTTTAATGAACATCATCATTGCCCAGTCGTCATTTCGACGAGAAGAGAGATTGGCGGGTAGCGAGTGGATCATCGAAGTTGGACCATCAACCTCAGTTAAACTACCTGTTGGAGCTTCCAACGGTAACTACGGCGCAATTACCGTGGGTAACGGCTATCCTGATTTTGGCGGGTGACCTTTCCCATATAAGGGGAGTGATGGGTCTGCTTCGCAATCCTGCTTCGCATTCTTCATCCTTCCTCATTTTCTCTTCCTGCTCGCCCCCGACTTATTCTTCTCGCATCGCGCGATTCCGCTTCCCACTCAATGGCGCCTCCCAAAGGTTCGTGGGGAAAATCCAAGTGCTCCACGGCCCAGTTGAAATCCTTCGAGGACGTCGGGGTGCTTTGCAAGGGGAATTGGCGAGTTCCCCCTTCTTCTAAGACCGAGCCGAAGCTGCAGCCCGGCGAATTCATCTATTTCACCAGCCATCTCGAGAGGGGCTTAGGGTTCCCCACTTCGCTCTTCTTCCGCCGCTTCTACGCGTACTACGCGATCAAGCCCTCGGATCTTGGTCCGCATAGCATCGAGCAGCTTCTGCGAGTGTTATCTCGGCTGCAGGCCCTACTTCTCGCTGTGGCTGGAGCTCTTCCATGGCCGCATCGGGCGCGAGGCGTCCAGCGGCTTGATGCTAGCCGCAGGCGGGGTCACCTTCCAGTTGAAGCCGAAGGACAACTTCGTCAAGCTTCTCCTGCCGAAGAAGGCCGCCAGCGAGTGGAAGAAAAGCTGGTTCTACGTCAAGGAAGCCACTCCCTCCGGCGAGGTTTCCCTCCCTGAATTCGTTGTCGAGACGAGCGAGCCCCGCCAACTGGCGCCAAAGAAGCTCCCTGAAGATCAGCGGATGGTCGTCGCAGAGATGATGGACCAGATCCAGAAACTGAAGGACTAGGGGTTGGTTCCCATCAACCTCTATAATTGCTAGCTTGGGCGGCGCCTAGTTCCGCTGGCGGCTCGTCCACGGTGGATGTACGAGTACAGCGGGAAGCTTGATCCATCTCGCACCAGCACGGAGTCGTGGGAAGCCGAAGACTACAAGGACGCCCTGAAGAAGATCACCGACGCGGAGTTCACGGGCGTGGCAGTCAGAGTCGCCCCGTATACTCCCGTGAAGAATGAAGCCCCTACAGTAAGTCTTCTTTCCAATCGCTCCGTTCGTATTCCAATTTCGTTCTTTTCACTCGTCATGTTTCTGACTCGCAATGGTTCTCAGCTTTTTCAGGTATTGGAGGGTTGGCTCCCTCCGCTCGATGAAGAAGTCCCCCAGGAGCTGGAAGAAGATTCCGAGGGGAATCCTTCCGATAGCGACGGGGAAGACAAAGAGGTCGCTCCCCCAGCGCCTGTGGCTCGCAAGCCCTGAATGCAGAAGCAGCGAGAGGTCGAAGCGGGCCACAGCCTGGACGAGTTCGAAGAAGGCGACGAGGTCGCACAGGAGCAGACGTCCCGTCGCACCTCCATGCCTTTGAAGCCCCCACGCCGGCCCAGGTCGCCGGCGAAGAGGCCCGCGTCGCCAGTCAGGTTGTCAGTGGTGTTCGGGTCGGAAGACGACTCCGACGGCGAAGGGTCTCCTGAAGTCTCGCACAAGGTCCCGAGGGCTGCAATCCAGACAAAGGGGTTGGAGGGCGTGGACACGGAGGTGGTGGTAGAGGTGCCCCTGGCTTCGATCGCGCCGTCGACCTCGGGAGTTCCTAGCCAAGAAGCCACCGACGTGGTGCCGCCCAAGTTGCCATTGCCGTCGGAGGCAGCGGCGTCGGAGCCGGAGATCCCGGTGACTGCGGCTTTGTCGTCAAGGAAGCCATCAGTTTCGTGGACTTCAGACGTATTCGAGCGGGGGCTCAGTCGCAAGATTGGTCCCAAGTTGGACAAGCCTGCCCATATCAGTACCGGTCTTCGCGTTCTTCCAGCCGCCAAGTAAGTTTGCACTTCCCTGTCTTAATTTGCTTTGCATCTTTCGTGTCGTGGTTGTGCTGATTAGAAGGGTTCGTGTAGGTCAGGGGATAAGAAGATTGGGCGCCCTTCGGTGGCCAAGATTCCCCCGGCCACTGTCGCGGGAGAAGGTGATCTCCTTAGGAAGACGAAGGCCTCCGAGGATGTCGTGACTGCTGAAGTCGCGAAGAAACAGAAGGGCGGTACTGACGTCACCGCGACCGGGGGGAGCGCCGTGGAGCCAGTTGCTGCGTCGCTCGTCGAAGAGGGGGCGGCGACGCGATCGGAGCCAGCAGCGGCTGCATCCGCGTTGGAGGTGCCGGCCCGGCGGCCAGTGCCCCTGCCAGGGCATCGGCGTCATTCCCTCGCTTTATGGCGAGGGGGTTTCCAGGCGGTGCGGACGCGCAATCTCCGCAGTTCCTGGAAATCGTGGACACGGAGATTGAGGCCCGCCGTGGGCGCACCTCCTTCACGGTCCCGTCGACTGACGCTGCTGAACTTCACAAGATGCTCGGCGTTGCCATTCAGGTATGTCCAGTCCCCGACTTCCTAGTCGCTGAATTTCAGCAGTTGGGAATTGTCTTTATCTTCCTATATTCTCCAGTCCCCGAGTTCCTAGTCGCTGAATCGCAGCGACTGGGAACTGGTCTTGTTTTTTCTTCCTTCTCCAGTCCCCGAGTTCCTGGTCGCTGAATCGCAACGACAGGGAACTGGTCTTGTTTTTTCTTCCTTCTCCAGTCCCCGAGTTCCTGGTCGCTGAATTTCAGCGACTTGGAACTGGTGATAATTTTCCTCCCGATGCTTAGCTTGTCTTGTTGTTTTGCAGGGTTTCCAGCGGGAGTCGACTGATCGGCAGGCTGCGCGAGAGCGCCTAGAGCGTGACTTGCGCGAGGCGCAGGAGGTTAACCGGCAGCTTCAGGAGAGGATCGGTGAGTGTTTGGTGTTTGTTCTTGTTTGCTTGTTGTGAGCTGATTTTATGCGATACTTTAACATCTCCACTTGCAGACGGTTTCACGGCTGAGGTCTCCAAGGCCCGTGAGGGGTATGTCCCACTCGCAGAGCTGGACACGGCGAATGAGCGACTGGCCTTCTTGGTCAAAGAGTTGGAGGATGCTAAGGCGGCCTCAGTTTCTTCGGAAGAACGGGCGAAGGCTGCCGTTGCTGCCGCTGAAGAGGAACGCAAAGCCGCGGACTCCATCATCGTGGGACTGCATAACGACCAGGCCGCCTTGGAGAAGCACGTTAAGGAGAGTTGCCGTAAGCTGCTTGGTGAGTTTCTGTCATTGCTCTAGCCTTTTGTCCGGTCCCCGCTTTGGGGGTTTCATTGTTTCGGTGATACCTGACTTTGCAGCTGTGGTAGGCCAAAGCGACCCGGTGGTACAAACTTATACTGCTTCGCAGTGCGTAACTGTCGTGGTAAATGCGGCCATAGCCTCGGCGTTGTGTGTCCAGGCGGCTCTCCAAGGCATGTTTCCCACCGAAGTCATCCCTGGGGGGCTCACGGAGGTGTGGCGCTATCTGGAGGAGGTGCCCACGGTAGTGGACTAGATGATGCGCTCGGCGTTCAGACGCGGGGCCGCCACGGCGTTGAGCTTGGGTCTCGCACATTTCCCCGACGACTTCGACCTTGACGATGTCACGAGTGGCTATCCCTCGGCGACCGGCACGGTGGAGATGTTGGAGGTGCTGAAGCTTACCGCGAAGGCCGCTCCTTATGCTGATCATGTCTTGGCGATGGGGGATCTGTTGCTGTACCAGGAGACGGTGTTGGCGCCTGGCGACCCCGAGCTGGAGCACCGCGACATGAACTCGGAGTAGCCCTTCCGGTCGTCATTGGCGAAGTCGCTGACCACGTATCCGACGAACCCGTGGCAGCCCTTTGTGCGCGTCAGGGGTGGTGGTGCTTCTTCTTCGTCAGTGCCTGTGTAATGAGCAAATGTAGAAGTTGTAATAGATGCCAGGTGGCAAACATTTGTATGATTTTGGTGAACCGTGCCGCAGGGACTTGGTCGGCTTGTGTTTTATTAAAGCAGTGTTTTGTTCAACAATTTGAGCGAGTCCCCGAGCGCATCCGCCCTTTAATGGGGTATAACTCGATTATGTATTTCTATGTGTTTACCTTGTTTTTGCGTTTGTTTTTGCTCTCAGGTCTCCTGAACGGCGAGTCCCCGAGTGCGGGTGAGGTTCGTTTGTGAACGAGTCCCTGAGCATTGTGCTGGACCGTATTGGTTGTGATCCTATTGTAGGTTATGGATGCGTTGTTTGTAACACGTCTCCTCCCCTAGCCCGGAGAGCCAGTCGCTTGGCGAGCCCTAGGCAGCTCTCTTACTGGGTGTGTTCCCAAGCCGCGTGGGGTCCCCGTATTGCGGAGTCCCCGTGCGTGGTACTTAACCGTTCGAGTCGCTTTGCGCGAGGGTGGGGGGGACAGGTCGCTGTGAGAAGCGTGTGTCGGATGTCTTGGCCCGGTGGGCCAGTCGGGTTAGGCGACTCCAATGGCGGCTCCCGGTTGGCGTTTTCCGTGGACGACCCAAGGCCCGTATTTTTCTAGTGCCCTTGTGCCGCACTACTTGGCCGTGCCGGTCGCTCGACCAAAGGTTGACTTCCGTAGGTAGCATATTGCTAGTATGTACGAGTGCGAGTGGCACAAGAATGTGGCGAGTGGACACAATTTGTGTGATCCGAATGAATTTCATTATATATGCTGATGGAGTACAGTGTGAGGTTCTAAGTATAGAACTTTCTGCGGAGGTTTATATTCCATGGCTTCCCGACCTCCAGTTGGCTGTCACCCCGTATGTCGATGAGGTAGTAAGCGTCGTTGCCAAGGACTCGGCCTATGGCGAATGGCCCCTCCCATGGGGGGGATAGCTTGTGCATGCCCTTTTTGTCTTGGACCAGTCGTAGGACCAGGTCGCCTTTCTGGAAGGTGCGAGTGCGCACTCGGCGGCTGTGATAGCGGCGAAGTCCCTGCTGGTATATGACGGTGCGGGAGCGAGCCAGGTCGCGTGCTTCGTCGAGTTGATCAACACTGTCTTGGCAGGTGGTTTCGTTGGCCGCCTCGACGTAGTTGACGACTCGAGGGGAGTCGTGCTCCAGGTCTGTTGGCATTACGGCTTCAGCGTCGTACACCATGAAGAAAGGCGTGAATCCTGTTGATCGGTTGACGGAGGTGTGGATCCCCCATATCACAGAGGGGAGCTCGTCGACCCAGCATCCAGGGGTGCACTCGAGGGGCACCTGTAGTCGCGGCTTGAGACCATGGAGGACGCTCTGGTTGGCACGTTCTGCTTGGCCGTTTGACTCCGGGTGGGCGACTGATGCGAGGTCGAGTCGTATGCCGTGCTCCTCACACAATTCCGCCATGGCCCCCTTGGTGAAGTTGGTGCCGTTGTCTGTGATGATGCTATGTGGGTAGCCGTACCGGTAGAAGAGTTCGCGGAGGAACTTGGTAGCCGTCTTGCCGTCGCACTTCTTGATCGGCTTGGCCTCCACCCATTTGGTGAACTTGTCGACTGCGACCAAGAGGTGAGTGAAGCCCGATGGGGCCTTCTTGAACGGGATGACCATGTCCATGCCACATACGGCGAATGGCCACGTGATGGGCATTATCTTGAGCGCCGAACCAGGAAGGTGCGTCTGGTTGGCATACTTCTGGCATCCGACGCATCTTTGGACAACCTCGGTGGCGTCGGCGTGTGCGGTGAGCCAGTAGAAGCCGTGCCGCATGGCCTTGGCGACTAGCGACTTGGCGCCGGCGTGATGGCCGCAGTCGCCGGCGTGGATGTCCTGGAGGATCTTGCGGCCTTCCTCTGGCTGTACGCAGCGCTGGAACACGCCGGTCACGCTGCGCTTGTGGAGCTCGCCGTTGATGATGACAAAGGATTTGCAGCGGCATACGATCATTTGTGCCTCTGTCTCGTTGCTCGGTAGGAGTTTGTGTTCCAGGAAGGCGACGTATGGCGCTGTCCAGTCGCTGGGTTCTACAACCATGGCGACTAAGGTAGGTTCTGGTTGTAGTGTAATCCCGACGTCGATCTCCTTTGGTGGGCTGATGGAGGGCTTGTGGATGATGTCGAGGAAGACGCCTACTGGTGGCATCTGTCGAGCCGACCCAATGCGGGAGAGTGCGTCCGCCTCCTCGTTTTTATGCCTGTCGATCCACTCGACGGAGTAGCCGTCGAAGTGTCCTCCCAATTGGTCGATAGCCTGGCGGTATGCTATCATTGTTGGGGAAATAGTGTCGCCTGTCCCTGCCACTTGGCCGGCGACTAGGTCGGAGTCGCCGTAGCATCGTAGGCGATTGACGTTCATTTCCTTGGCGGCTCTCATGCCGTGGAGGAGGGCCTCATATTCCGCCACGTTGTTGGTGCAGGGTGTGAAGTTGAGGTGGAGCACGTAGCGGAGCTTGTCTCCTTTGGGGGAGGTCAGTATGACCCTAGCCCCTGCGCCATCGGCATTCTTGGAGCCGTCAAAGTGGAGCGACCAGTAGTGGAGGTATGGGAGCTTCTCTGGCTGCTGTGCCTCTTCCCAGTCGGCGAGGAAATCGGCCAGGGCCTGCGACTTGATCGCTTTTCGGGGCTCGTATTTGATGTTGTGGACGCCGATCTCGACGGCCCACCTTGCGACTCGCCCAGTCGCATCGCGATTGCGTATGATGTCTTGCAGGGGCACGGAGGATACCACCGTTATTGGGTGCTCCTGGAAGTAGTGTGGGAGTCGCCGATGTGCCCGGAATACCGCGTACACCAGTTTTTGGTATTGCGGGTAGCGCTGTCGTGAGTCTGTTAAGACTTCGCTGATGTAGTATACTGGGCGCTGTATGGGGCGCTCCTTGCCCTCTTCTGGTCGTTCGACGACCATCATGGCGCTGATGACCCGATTGGAGGCCGCGATGTAGACAAGCATTGGCTCTCTGTCGAGTGGCACAGCGAGTAGTGGTGCCGCGAGTAGCACTTCTTTGAGTGCTTTCAGTGCGTTGTCAGCCTCTGCGTCCCATTGGAACGTTGGGTTCTTGCACATCAGGCGGTATAGGGAATTGCCTTCTCGCCTAGTCGAGGGATGAAGCGGCTGAGAGCCGCGACTCGCCCTGCCAACTTTTGGACGTTGTGCAGGCACTCGGGTTTCCGGAGTCACGCGATGGTGTCGATCTTGGTGGGGTTGGCCTCAATGCCTCTCTTGGAGACTATGTACCCCAGAAGTTGTCCAATGGGTACGCCGAAGGTGCATTTTCCGGGGTTCAGCTTGATGTTGTGCCTCCGTAGATTTGCGAAGGTTTCTGCTAGGTCGGCGAGCAGATCGTCCTGGCGGGTGGATTTTACCACCACGTCATCGATGTAGACATGGATGCTGCGGCCAATTTGGCTCGCTAGACACTCCTGCATGCACCTCTGATATGTGGCACCTGCGTTCTTGAGGCCAAATGTCATGGCCGTGTAGCAGAACGCGCCGAATGGCGTGATGAACGCCGTCTTCTCTTCGTCTTCGACCGCCATCTTGATCTGGTTGTAACCAGAGTAAGCGTCGAGAAAACGCAACGACTCCGATCCCGCGGTCGAGTTGATGATCTGATCGATGCGCGGTAGGACGAACTCCTCCTTCGGGCAGGCGCTGTTGAGGTTGGTGTAGTCTATACACATTCTCTAGGTGTTGTTCTTTTTGAGAACCAGGACTGGGTTTGCCAGCCACTTGGAGTACTTAATTGGCCGGATGAAGCCTGCGGCTAGCAGGCGCTAGACCTCCTCGGCGATTGCTCGATGGTGTTCTTCATTGAAGGGCCGTAGCGACTGTTTTACTGGTCGCACCTTGGGGTTGGCATTGAGTTCGTGCTCAGCGAGTTCCCTCGGGACACCTGGCATGTCAGATGGCTTCCATGCGAAGATGTCGCGGTTCTCACGGAGGAACCTGATGAGCGCGCTTTCCTATGCGGGGCTCATATGCGCCCCGATGGTAACCGTCTGGCT
The DNA here is from genome assembly GCA_910589775.1 of Avena eriantha. Taxonomy (NCBI): domain Eukaryota; kingdom Viridiplantae; phylum Streptophyta; class Magnoliopsida; order Poales; family Poaceae; genus Avena; species Avena eriantha. The sequence goes on from CAJUXJ010001600.1 coordinate 51,294, forward strand.
GGAGTCGCCTGGGACGAGCTCGACGGTGCGGGTGTCCGTGGTCGCCTCGAACGTGGAGTTCGCGGCGATTGGTTTCTTCAGGATGGTGGGATCGTCCTTGTTGATGTTGCCAGCGTATTTCGCGAGCTCCTCCGCGTGGTCAGTCTCCGTGGCGATGACGGCGTCGGCGAGCTCGGCGCCCTTTTCCTCGCATTCCACGGCCATATCGGGGTCGCCGTGGACGGTGATGATGCCGCTCGGCCCGGGGAGCTTCATCATGTTGTAGGCGTAGTGTGGGGTCGCCATGAACTTTGCGAATGCCCGGCAGCCCAGGACGCAGTGGTAGGGGCTGCGGAATTTTACTAGTTCGAAGACGATCCTCTCCATGCGGTAGTTTGCCGGGGTGCCGAAGGTGACTGGCAGCGTCACCTTCCCGATCGAGTACGCCTTCCGACCGGGGACGATGCCGTGGAAGGTCGTTAGTGTTGGCTCGATGGCTGTTTCGGGAAGCTGGAGCCTTTTGAAGGTGTCGAGGTAAAGGATGTTGATGGAGCTCCCACCGTCCATCAGTGTCTTGGGTAGCCAGTAGTCGGCCACCTTTGGCCTGACCACCAGGGCGACTCGCCCTGGATACTCGATTCTTGGCACGTGGTCCTGGCGACTCCAGGTGATGCTTTGCTCAGACCAGTTTAGGAAGCGGGGGATGTCGACTTGCGTCACCGCATTGACGGAAACCGCACGGGCGAGTACCTTCTTCTCACGCTTGGTGCCGAGCCCGGTGAAGGTATGAAGCGATCCGACAGCGGTTCCGAAGCTACCGCCGTTCCCTTTGTCCCACGGTTGGTTGTTGTTGGGGTCCTCCCTTGCACGTCTTGCCTTCTTGATCTCTTTGAGAGAGTAGCAGTCAGCGGTGGTGTGGGTGGCTGGTTTTCCCTCCCTGCTATGGTAGAAGCAGGGCTGATTAAGCAGGGCAGCAGGGTCGAATTTCGGCCTCGGTGCGTTGTTGGCGCGGTAGTTCCCGCTGTCACGGTAGTTTCCTCCGTCGCGGCGGTAGTTCTTGGAGTTGCGTTGGCCGTAGCCGGCGTTGGCGACGAAGTCGACTCGCCCATCGGTCCGACGCTTGCCAGTGATGCGGGTGTTGCTGTAGCGCATGTCGCGTAGTCGCCCGCTGTCATGGATGCTGGTGCGCCGTCTTCCTCCCGACTCGTCATCGGAGTCTTGGTTGGGATCTTCCTCCGTGTAGCGCTTGGCAATCTCGAGGAGGTCGGGGATTTTTTCGAGCGTCCGGTAGACCCTCTTGATCTTGGCGACCAGAGGTTCGTACCGGCACGCGTTTTTGAAGCAGTGTACCGCTGTGTCTAGGTGGATGCCGGAGGCGTTTATCCACAGCTCTTGCCACCTTTGGATCCACTGGCGGTTCGACTCGCATTGTCCCTGGATGCATCGCTCCAGGTCCTCGATGGTGGTGGCACGGGTGTAGGAACCCTCGAAGTGCCTAACGAAGGTGTCCCGCATTTCTTCCCAGGAGTCGATGTTGTCGGCGGGTAGCGTATTGATCCATTGTCGGTTCACGCCCTCCATCATCAGGTGGAGGTAGCGAGCGGTGAGCAGGTCAGTGTGGCCTGCGATCCCCATTGCCATGAGATATGTGTCCAGCCAAACGGCGGGGTCGTACGTCGGTTCGTATTTCTCGATCTCCTTGGGGGACTTGAAGTTGGCGGGGTATTTTTCCCCGCGGATCATGGGTCCAAAGCATTGTCGCCCAACTCGACTGAGTGAGCCTCCTGGCTCCGAGTCGCCGTAGTTGGTGAGGGCGTGTCGCAAGTCGTAGGGCTGGCGCGACCGCCACGCCTGATTGTTGATGATGTCTGTTTGGGCATCGAGTGGTTGCCCGTTTGCGGCGACGGTGTTGTTCGCAGGTCGCGGCTCGTTGGTCGACAACGCGGGGTTGGCGGCTCGCGGTTGGTTTGCCAGTGGTTGGGGTGGTGGGCAAACTATCGCGTTGGCCACGGTTGGGTGGCCGCTCGATGCCGCCCTGCTTGCCGACGAGCGGGAATACATCCGCCCGCGCGGATCTACTCCCGCGGCTTGCTTCTCGACGGCCCTGACGAGTAGGGCTTTGGCGTACTGGATCTGTAGCGCGTCGTCGCCTTGGACATCGAGGTTGGCGACCGCGGTGTCGGCCGCGACGACATTGTCCATCGGGGTGGAGTATAGTGGTAGCCCGTTTGCGTCCCGGGCTTAGGCGAGATGATGATGCGTGGTTGGTCAGGTGGGGGCGTACAGCCCATGGGTGGTGGAGGGGCCCCATTCGCCGGTGCTCCAGGTGGTGGTCTCACGGGGTTGCCTCCTCCTGGTGGCTCGTTCTCGTCGTGTTCGCGCTCGGCGGCGCGTGTGGGGTCGCCCTCGTCGTTGAAGTTCAGGACGCGACCCTGAACATCGGGGTTCAGGCGGGTCCTGATGCGGCGCAGGTGATAGAGTGACAACTCCTTCGCCGTCTCTCGTTCAAGGCGGTATTTCTCGCGCTCGGCGAGTTCGTTGTGCTGCGCCTCCTGGAGCCGCAGGCGGCTTGTTCCACCTCCGTGGCCGTCGCGGTCGGCGGAATCGGCGTGGAGAACGGATCTGGCGGGGCGGCCGCGCTTTCCGCCATGTAAATCACGTTGAAGCGATTGGATCTGGCGCGAAGATCCTTGGGGGATTCCGAGTGGGAGTCGGAGTCGAAGATCCCTAGTATGGAGGGATCCTCGAAGTCTTCGGGGTTGGAGACTCGCGTGATGGAGTCCTCCCGCGACGCGGCGGTGATGGATCCGTTGGCCGATGCGGGGGTCGCGGAGTCGGCGTCTTCGTTCAAGGCATCGTCGTTGGTGGCGACGTTGGTCTTGACCGCGTCGCTAGCGGCCGAGTCGTACTCGGTGACGAGGCCCCTGATGGAACATACCTGCTCCTCCGAGAGCAGATCGTTGTGTGGAGGCGATCCGCCGACGATCATGGTCGCGGCTGGGTCGACCGCGCCGGTAAAGCCGAGGACGAGGTTGATGGAGCCGATCGGCATCACCGCGGCGTGTGTGATCGGGCGCGACGCTGGGATGTAGCTGTTGGGCAGGATCTGCAAGATCCCGTCGAAGGCGATCATGCAGCCGGTGGTGAGCGGCCGCTCGATCGGTGAGTAGGGTCTCGCCGTAGAACTCAGGCCAGTCCCACTATGCCCCATGGTGGGCGCCACTGTCGTGGAAATGGCCACGGCAGTCGCCGCCATAGGCGGCGATTGAGAGTTTCGTGAGGAAGAGTTGGCGGCCATCTGCGGTGCGAGATGGGGGCAGGTGCACAAGGGTTTACCCAGGTTTGGCCCCCCGGAGGGTAAAGACCTACTCCTACTAGGTTAGATTATGAGAGAGCGAGTTACAAGGGGGGCGAGCTCGGCGGCTAGGCGGCGAGTCGCTCGAGGGGGTGTATGATGGAACATAAGTCTCTACGATACCCTAGGGAGGTTTATATATGAAACACCTCCCAGGGTTTACAAGTTGCCTCCGAAGAAGATAAGGATCCAGGAGCCTTTGACATAATCCGACTGGGCTTCTGCTACGCTCCTGGGCTTCTAGTCGCTAGTCGATGGGCCTCTTCCTTCCTCGAAGTCCAGTCGATGTCCTTCAGGCATACTCGCGCGCCTTCCGGCCCACTCGAAACCTACTACTGAGCATACCCCCTCAGGCATATCCCCATTAGATACAATTAGCATGTGACATCCCAAACCCAGCAGTTATTGGCACTTTTATTTCATTCCATTGGAGTTGCGATACTTACTACGTAGGTATAACATGACACGATACACCCCTATTCCACCAGTTGTTGGCACTGTTATTATCCACTTCGTTGTAGTGAAGCTGATTACTAGTCACATATTAAGTCAAATTTATAGCACTACTTTAGTTATGCTTGTCTATGATCGAGATACTGTGCTCCAAGTCGTCCATAACTATGGACACGGCTTTCAGAAAGATTTACCCTGCAGGGGTGCACAAATAGAAACACACACACGATCAACCTCGGAAAAACCAAATCAAAACCCAACGAGGCTTTCACGACAAAGCAATCACAGGATTCATAAATCATTTCAGGGGGCCACCCCACTAAGCTACTCGCAACGAAGTTGGCCGGCTCCGAGACGGACCCAGGGTTTGTGACAATGGTTGTAAACGACTGGGAACCCGAAAGTGTGACTGGGCTTGTCGATACCGCGAAAACATTCCAGGTTCCAAAATAGTACAGGTGCTCCACGCACAATCTTAAATAAAGCAGTAAAGCATGGCATAAGTACAGGATAGTAATAAAGCCCCAAACTAGTTTGTGGCCCCAAGTAATAAGAAATGAATCAAGCTTTGGATAAGGGGGATCCACAGGGTCTCCCGGATGTGGATAGTGAGAATAATCAAGGAACATCTATCAAGTACTCGGGGTCTACGGGACACAAATGGACACGAAAAACCAAATACCATATATTGCCCACCGGTGCCTCTTTCATTAGTTATCCCAGCAATTTAATAGTTGTGTTTAAAGTCATGATCCTCTCCACTGTAAAGCATATGACAACATTCCAACAACTGTGTGGTACTTCACGAGACGAGATCGCACCTAAGCAAGGGACTACGACTCGCAAGACCATCTATCTACCAAACAACAGGTAATAAGAGGTGTCCAAGGCAATATAAAGGCTGCACGGAATATATCTGGTACATAACACTAAAGCATCGCGACACGGATAGCAATAGATAAACAAGAGGAAATAAAGACTATAAATGCAAAATAGGTAGAAAGGGGGAGAATGCTCGCCTGGGAAACACTATCGAAGATACATTTTCCGAAGGACTTGTCGATACTCGCATCCACTCAACGGTCTAATCCGCGAAGAACCAAAGCACTAAAAGAAACACCGGATGCACTATTTAATACTACGGCAGAAGATCGGGCATGTTCATAATATGATGCATGTCATGGCAAAGGTGCGATGCAATTAGGCAATATTAAGCGAAACCGGGGTCCCGACAATTAATTAGAAGGTTCAAGTTATTTAGTTACCCCACAATTTAAATGTTGCATTAACAAGGAAAAACATGGCATCAGTTCGCTACACAAATTTAAATGGGGCTAATATAATTCTAGAAAAGCCCGCATATAGCCTCCATGTTTAATTTAGGTGAATCGTCTAAATACCCCCAAATGCCAAACATATATGCGGTCATGAATAATTTAATATGCAACAAGTGTATAGATAGTATTTATAAAATAGGGTTCTCGGAAAGGGGATCACATTAGGGGACGCGGCGATCTTGATTCCGAAGGGGTTTGGGTTTGGTCTTCGGACACCGGGATCGGGCTTCGAATCCGAGGATGGGGTCTTGCTGTCCATGAAGGGGACCTCGACGTTCTGCGGTCTTCGGCACTATGTTGGCGAACTTGGGTTCCGAGATGGAGATCTTGCCGTGATGGGATTAGATCATCTTGGTGCAGAAGTAGCAGAAGTAGTGGTACTCGAGCCGCAACAACGCCAACGCCAGCATCTTAACCCATAGACACATTTTGATGGTCTCGGTCGCATCAACACAAGGCATCTCCACATCTGTTCTTCGATAGGCCCTAGCACATCCAGGAAGATGGCACTATTGGGCCACATCGCTACATGGACGTACTTGCATCTGGAGACCGGGATGCGGATGCGCGGTTCCTGGTGGTGGCTCTGGATGCCCTGGCATTGAGGTGGGATGCGCTGGGAAGCTCCGCAGGGTGGAGGACGATCTCAGGAGGCGCAGAGGAGGTTCAGCCGGAGCACAGACCAGAGGGTCACGACGTGCTGACGGGCGGCAGCGGTGGGGAGACGCGAGGCGAGGCGTCGCTCGGGGTCACGCGGTTCATGGCGTAGGAGGTGGCCGGTGGTAGAGCCTGGTGACGAGGAGGCCACGCGAGGGCTCGAGGAGGGACGCCACGCGAGCGGCGCTGTAGTTGCGCGGTACTGCTGGCGGTCGGGCGGCCGATGGAGGCGCAGACAAGGAGGACGACCGGCGGAGGGGAGGACAGCAGTGCTGGCGCTCGGTAGCAGGCTCTGCGAGGGGACGACAACAAGGCGAGCGCAGTAGGCGATGCGCTGGCTGGCTTGCAGGGGACGACGGCGTCCAAGGAGGAAGACACAGTCATGGAGGGCGTCGCGGACCCGGCGGTGGGCAGAGAGGGAAGGGCGCTCGGTGGCAGGGTCGAGGGCGGAGGCCAGAGCTCTCCATCGAGGCAACAGACGCGGGGCATCAGGCATCTCAGCCGCTGGCAGCGGGTCGAGGTCGAGCTCTGGCAACAGGGAGGAAGAGGGCTCTGGCGGGATCTAGGGCCCATGAGGAAGGAGGAGGACGGTGTCCTCATCGGGGTGGGGAACGGAACGAGGGAGTGGGGCAAGGCCACGTCCTAGAGCGAAGAAACAGGGGAGTGAGGACGGGTCGCGGGGCGAACGAGGAGGTGGGGCCAGGGAAGCATCGCGCGCGGGGTGGGTGGTAGCGTGTCGGTGTGCTGCGAGCACTGCGTGCGATGTCCGCTGCAGGCGTCGTGGCAGGGGTGCATGCGTCGACACGTGTGGGTCCAGGTAGGGAGTAGTTGCAGCCGGGTTGGAGCGTGGCAGTGCGACGCAGCAGTACATGGTGCGGTCGCTGCGCGGGTGGGGTGTGGCGGCGGGTTTAGCTAATAGGTGGGGAGGTTGGGGGTAACATTAGGGTTAGGTCTAGGGTTTGGTCTAGATTAGATCTAGGGTCAGCATTAGCTAGGGTGAGATCGCGAGCGTGCCACGTCCGTGTGTGTGTGAGAGTGGCGGCGTGGTAGGTAGAGTGTGCGGCTAGGGTTAGAGATTAGGTTAGGGTTAGGGTTTTAGTTTGGAGGTGGCCGGCTGGGCTTTTGGGCCTGGCTGGCTGCCTCCCAAAAATAACATAAACTTTTATTTTATTTTTAAATAGACTTTTGTAAATATTTTTTAGACAAATAAAAGGTCCGATAAAGACTAGGGTTTTTATTTGAATAAGGTCAAGGGGTATTTAGAAAACAAAACCAGGCTTTTATAAAATAGTTTTTGGCAAACCATGCATGATGACATGATGATGCTCAAATGCAATGTGGCATGATGACATGAGCATGCGGTCATAATGATGCACAAAAAAGAATCACCAAGCGATTTTCTAGTAGTGGTTTTACCGGGGTGCTACAATTCGACACCACTAACAATGGATCTCGCCCTCGAGATCCGCCTCATGGTACGGGGAAGAAGGCCGATGATTTGAGTCTCCTCGCGTTGTGTAGATCCTCACGACACCACTAACAAAGATCCTTGCTCCATCTTGAAATGGTCGACACCACCAACAAGTGGTCATTGCTCTTGTTCGTTGAGAGAACACTCCGGAGAAACAAAAGGAGAAGGTAAAGGTCTCAAAAGATAAGGCACCTTTAACTTCCATGGAAGGAGTAAGATTGCATTGATACACCCATTCAATGTACATAAGCGAATGATAAGAGTAGTGGCATGGTCGCGACTCCATCCCGCACTCAAAGCATTACTTTGTACATAAATAGAAGATTTATGCAACCAACTCTCAGAATTAAGACTGAAGATCTTGACAAACAATGTACAGAAACACAAAGGAGTGATGCTGGCTCATCTGACATAGAAACCACCGTTATAAAAGGGAGGAAGCAAAATCCTGAAGGTACGACGAAAAACCCAACCACGAGAAATCCTGAACTCAAAGAAAGGTAACAGAGCAGATTCAAAACTCGCAAAGGTAAGAGGAGAAGAGCATAAAGGTAAGGAGTAAAAGTAGACCTAATCGGATCTATCCAACCGATTTTTACAAAATAGTTTTGACACTCTACAACGTCCGTTAGCTAGGTTATACTACAGGCTAGACCAGTGGGGTATCACAACAGCTGGGCTCTGATAGCACTTTGTAACACCCTCGAATCGGCCCTATGCAAGTTTTAGCGCTTCCCGCCAAACCCGCATAGAAACGATTCAAGGACGCCCACCAGGCACTTTCGTGCGGGTGGAAAACAAAGTAATATCATTACACAATAGTCCACGATGGAACCCACAGAAAAGATATATATACATCAACGACTCACTGAGTCAAGAATACATATATACAGTACAAAGATCCAAATCACCTTAAAATTGATACAACATCCGAGTACGGATAAGAAGCAAATTGAGCTAAGAGCCCTGAAGAATAACCAATGGCATCCATAACCCTGCCCAGGCCAAGCCGGAAGGTAACCCTGTTAATGACGTCGAACTTATACCTGTTAAACAAAAGGGGTGCCAACAAAGGCGAAGGAAAAAAGGGAGCGGTCAGTACTGAGGCCAGTACACGACGAGGCTAGAATTCGGCGGCTCTCGCCTACATAGGTATGGTGGATTGAAGCGGTAGCGGAACATGCATAAACAACCTATAGAGACTCGATGCAACTGTCGGCTATTAGAGAGAGATAAGAGAGACCTATTCGGGACCAACCTGATACTAACACCAACCTTATCCATCCTGGTATTCCCCCTCGAGACCAAACGAGGAAGTCAAACCGAGGAACTCACACAGTTGGCAGTTTTATTCATTCCATTATAGTTGAAGCACTTACTAGTCAGATATAGATAGCATGAGTCATCCTGATAGCATAATTAGTGGGCAGTTTTAGTTAACCATTCAGTTGTAGTTGCAGTACTTACTAGTCAGATACAATTAGCATGTGACATCCCAAACCCAGCAGTTGTTGGCACTTTTATTTCATGCCATTGGAGTTGTGATACTTACTAGGCAGGTAAAACATGACACGATACACCCCAGTTCCACCAGTTGTTGGCACTGTTGTTATCCATTCCGTTGTAGTGAAGCTGATTACTAGTCACATATTAAGTCAAATTAATAGCACTATTTTAGTTATGCTTGTCTATGATTGAGATACTGTGCTCTAAGTCGTCCATAACCGCGGACACGCCTTTCAGAAAGATTTACCCTGTAGGGGTGCACAAATAGCAACACACACACGATCAACCTCGGAAAAACCAAATCAAAACCCAACGAGGCTTTCACGACAAAGCAATCACAGGATTCTTAAATCATTTCAGGGGGCCACCCCACTAAGCTACCCGCAACGAAGTTGGCCAGCTCCGAGACGGACCCAGGGTTTGTGACAATGGATGTAAACGACTGGGAATCTGAAAGTGTGACTGGCTTGTCGATACCGGAAAAACATTCAACGTTCCAAAATAGTACAGGTGATCCACGCACAATCTTAAATAAAGCAGTAAAGCATGGCATAAGTACATAATAGTAATAAAACCCCAAACTAGTTTGTGGCCCCAAGAAATAAGAAATGAATCAAGCTCAAGCTAAGGGGGATCCATAGGGTCTCCCGGATGTGGATAGTGCGAATAATAAAGGAACATGTATCAAGTACATGGGGCCTACGGGACACAAGTGGACATGAAAAACCAAATAGCATATATTTTACCCACCGGTGCCTCTTTCATTAGTTATCCCCGCAATTTAATAGTTGTGTTTAAAGTCATGATCCTCTCCACTTTAAAGCATATGACAACATTCCAACAACTGTGTGGTACTTCACGACACGGGAACACACCTAAGCAAGCGACAACGACTCGCAAGACAATCTATCTACCAATCAACAGGTAATAGGAGGTGTCCAAGGCAATATAAAGGCTGCACGGAATATATTTGGTACGGAACACTAAAGCATCGCGACACGGATATCAATAGATCAACATGAGGAAATAAAGACTATAAATGCAAAATAGGTAGAAAGGGGGAGAATGCTCGCCTGGGAAACATTGTTGGAGATAAATTATCTGAACGACTTGTCGATACTCGCATCCACTCAACGATCTAATCCGCGAAGAACCAAAGCACTAAAAGAAACACCAGATGCACTATTTAATACTATGGCAGAATATCGGGCATGTTCATGATATGATGCATGTCATGGCAAAGGGCGATGCAATTAGGCAATATTAAGCGGAACCGGGGTCCCAACAATTAATTAGAAGGTTCAAGTTATTTAGTTACCCCACAATTTAAATGTTGCATTAACAAGGCAAAACATGGCATCGGTTCGCTACACAAATTTAAATGGGGCTAACATAATTCTAGAAAAGCCCGCATATAGCCTCCATGTTTAACTTAGGTGAATCGTCTAAATACCCCCAAATGCCAAACATATATGCGGTCATGAATAATTTAATATGCAACAAGTTTATAGATAGTATTTGTAAAATAGGGTTCTCGGAAAGGGGATCACATTAGGGGACGCGGCGATCTTGGTTCCGAAGGGGTTCGGGTTTGGTCTTCGGACGCCAGGATCAAGCTTCGGGTCCGAGGATGGGGTCTTGCCATCCATGAAGGGGACCACGGCGTTCCGCGGTCTTCGGCGCTATGTTGGCGAACTTGGGTTCCGAGATGGAGATCTTGCCGTGACGAGATTAGATCATCTCGGGGCAGAAGTAGCGGAAGTAGTGGTACTCGAGCCGCAACAACGCCAACGCCAGCATCTTAACCCATAGACACACTTTGATGGTCTCGGTCGCATCAACACAAGGCATCTCCACATATGTTCTTTGATAGGCCCTAGAACATCCAGGAAGAGGGCACTGTTGGGCCACATCGCTACATGGACGTACTTGCATCTGGAGACCGGGATGCGGACGCGCGGTTCCTAGTGGTGGCTTTGGATGCTCCTGGCATTGAGGCGGGACGCGCTGGGAAGCTCCACAGGGTCGAGGACGATCTCAGGAGGCACATAGGAGGTTCGGCCGGAGCACAGACCAGAGGGTCACGATGTGCTGGCGAGCGGGCAGCGGTGGGGAGACGTGAGGCAGGGCGTCGCTCGGGGTCACGCGGATCATGGCGCAGGAGGTGGCCGGTGGTAGAGCCTGGGGACGAGGAGGCCATGCGAGGGCTCGAGGAGGGATGCCACGTGATCGGCGCTGTAGAGGCGTGTTACTGCTAGCGGTCGAGCGGTCGATGGAGGCACAGACGAGGAGGACGACCGACGGAGGGGAGGACAGCAGCGTTGGCGCTCGGTAGCAGGCTCAGCGGGGGGACGACAATGAGGCGAGCGCAGCAGGTGGCGCGCTGGCTGGCTCGTAGGGGACGACGGCATCGAAGGAGGAAGACACAGGCATGGAGGGCGTCGCGGACCCGGCGGTCGGCAGAGAGGGAAGGGCGCCCGGTGGCAGGGTCGAGGGCGGCGACCGGAGCTCTGCATCGGGGCGACAGACGCGGGGCTTCAGGCGTCTCGATCGTTGGCGGCGGGTCGAGGTCGATCTCTGGCAACAGGATGGAACAGGGCTGCGGCGGGATCTAGGGCCCATGAGGAAGGAGGAGGACGGTGTCCTCATCGGGGTGCGGAACGGAACGAGGGAGCGGGGCGAGGCCGCGTCCCAGAGCAAAGAAACGGGGGAGAGAGGATAGGTCGCGGGGCGAGCAAGGAGGTGGGGCCAGGGAAGCATCACACGTGGGGTGGGTGGTAGCGTGTCGGTGTGATGCGTGCGCTGTGTGCAATGTCCGTTGCGGGTGTCGCGGCAGGGGTGCATGCGTCGGCACGTGTGGGTCCAGGCAAGGAGTAGTTGCAGCCGGGTTGGAGCGTGGCAGTGCGACGCAGCGGTACATGGTGCGGTCACTACTCGGGTGGGGTGTGGCGGTGGGTGTAGCTGATAGGTGGGGAGGTTGGGGGTAACATTAGAGTTAGGTCTAGGGTTTGGTCTAGATTAGATCTAGGGTTAGGATTAGCTGGGGTGGGATCGCGAGCATGTCGCGTCCGCGTGTGTGTGCGAGTGGCGGCGCGGTAGGTAGAGTGTGCGGCTAGGGTTAGAGATTAGGTTAGGGTTAGGGTTTTAGTTTGGAGGTGGCCAGCTAGGCTTTTGGGCCTCGCTGGCTGCCTCCCAAAAATAACATAAACTTTTATTTTATTTTTAAATAGACTTTTGTAAATAGTTTTTAGACAAATAAAAGGTCTGATAAAGACTGGGGTTTTTATTTGAATAAGGACAAGGGATATTTAGAAAACAAAACCAGGCTTTTAGAAAATAGTTTTTGGCAAACCAAGCATGATGACATGATGATGCTCAAATGCAATGTGGCATGATGACATGATCATGCGGTCATAATGATGCACAAAACAAAATCACCAAGCGATTTTCTAGTAGTGGTTTTACCGGGGTGCTACAAAGATGTACTCTGTAACCGACTCTTAGTCGTAGCCGGATACATCTCTCCGGTAAACCCTAGGCCAGATATCTATATAAGCCATCCTAGGGAGAGCCTTTAGGGCACACCTCAATAGTCTACAATCTCAACTCGCACAGGCGAAACCCTTGTAACCCATATTCCGGCTCTGCCATATTAACTGGATTGCTAGCAGGAGTAGGATCCGTCCGAAACCGGTAGATTCGAACCTGGGTACACTTGTGTGCTCACCGTCCTAGAACACCGTACGTCTCACACCCTCTCTTCCGCACGCCTCGAGGACTCCCTCATGGCGTACTTGTCATCAATCTGACGACATTCCACAAACCACATATTGATCCACTAGAGTCATTGCATGTGTGTTCTTTTCACAAACCACATATGGATCCACCAATGTCATTGCATGTGTGTTCTTTCCATGAACCACATATGGATCCACCAATGTAATTGTAGGTGTGTTCTTTCCACTAACCACAAATGGATCCACTAGAGACATTGCATGTGTGTTCTTTTAACAAGCCACATATGGATCAACCAGTGTCATTGCATGTGTGTTCTAGTCATGAACCACATATGGATCCACCAGTGTTCATTGTATGTGTGTTCTTTTCCACAAACCACATATGTATCCACTAGAGTCATTGCATGTGTGTTCTTTTCACAAACCACATATGGATCCCACAATGTCATTGCATGTGTGTTCTTTTCCACAAACCACATGGTTCAATCAATGGCATTGCATGTGTGTTCTTTTCACAAACCACACATGGATCAACCAATTGCATTGCATGTGTGTTCTTTTCACAAACCACACATGGATCCACCAGTGTTCACTTCATGTGTGTTCTATTCACAAACCACTTATGGTTCCACCAATGTCATTGCATGTGTCTTCTTTTCCACAAACCACATGGATCAACCAATGTCATTGCATGTGTGTTCTTTTCACAAACAACACATGGATCAACCAATGGCATTGCATGTGTGTTCTTTTCACAAACCAATCATGGATCCACCAGAGTCATTGCATGTGTGTTCTTTACACAAACCACATATGGATCAACCAGTGTCATTGCATGTGTGTTCTTTCCACAAACCACACATGGATCAACCAATGTCATTGCATGTGTGTTCTTTCCACAAACCACATATGGATCCACCAATGTCATTGCATGTGTGTTCTTTTTTACACAAACCACATGGATAAACAAATGGCATTGCACGTGTGTTCTTTTCACAAACCACACATGGATCAACCAATGGTATTGCATGTGTGTTCTTTTCATAAACCACACATGGATCCACAATTGTTCACTGCATGTGTGTTCTTTCCAAAAACCACTTATGGATGCACCAATGTCATTGCATGTGTGTTCTTTTCACAAACCACACATGGATAAACCAATGGCATTGCACGTGTGTTCTTTTCACAAACCACACATGGATCAACCAATGGCATTGCATGTGTGTTCTTCTCACAAACCACACATGGATAAACCAATGGCATTGCATGTGTGTTCTTTTCACAAACCACACATGGATCCACCAGAGTCATTGCATGTGTGTTCTTTCCACAAACCACATATGAATCAACCACTGTCATTGCATGTGTGTTCTTTCTACAAACCACATATGGATGAACCACTGTCATTGCATGTGTGTTCTTTCCACAAACAACATATGGATCCAGTAGAGTTATTGCATGTGTGTTCTTTTCACAAACCACATATGAACCCACTAGAGTCATTGCATGTGTGTTGTTATACTAAAAAGAGCACTAGAGTCATTACATGTGTGTTCTTTTCAGAAACCACACATGGATCCACTAGAGTCATTCCATGTGTGTTCTTTCCACAAACCAGAGTCATTGCATGTGTGTTCCTATCATGAACCACATATGGATCCACCAGTGTTCATTGCATGTGTGTTCTTTCCACAAACCACATATGGATACACCAGAGTAATTGCATGTGTGTTCTTTTAACAAACCACACATGGATCCACAAATGGCATTGCATGTGTGTTCTTTTCATAAACCACACATGGGTCCACCAGTGTTCACTTCATGTGTGTTCTTTCCATAAACTACTTATGGATCCACCAATGTCATTTCATGTGTATTATTTTCCACAAACCACATGGATCAACCAATGGCATTGCATGTGTGTTCTTTTCACAAACCACACATGGATCAACCAATGGCATTGCATGTGTGTTCTTTTCACACACCATAAATGGATCCACCAGTGTTCACTGCATGTGTGTTCTTTCCATAAACCACTTATGGATCCACCAATGTCATTACATGTGTTTTCTTTTCACAAACCACACATGGATCAACCAATGTCATTGCATGTGTGTTCTTTTCACAAACCACACATGGATCCACTAGTTTTCACTACATGTGTGTTCTATCCACAAACCACTTATGGATCCACCAATGTCATTGCATGTGTGTTCTTTTCCACAAACCACATGGATCAACAAATGTCATTGCATGTGTGTTCTTTTCACAAACCACACATGGATGAAATAATGGCATTGCATGTGTGTTCTTTTCACAAACCACACATGGATAAACCAATGGCATTGCATGTGTGTTCTTTTCACAAACCAATCATGGATCCACTAGAGTCATTGCATGTATGTTCTTTCCACAAACCACATATGGATCAACCAGTGTCATTGCATGCGTGTTGTTTCCACAAACCACATATGGATCAACTAGTGTCATTGCATGTTTGTTCTTTCCACAAACCACACATGGATCAACCAATGCCATTGCATGTGTGTTCTTTCCACAAACCACATATGGATCCACCAATGTCATTGCATGTGTGTTCTTTTCCGCAAACCACATGGATCAACCAATGGAATTTCATGTGTGTTCTTTTTACAAACCAAATATGGATCAACCAATGGCATTGCATGTGAGTTCTTTTCACAAACCACACATGGATCCACCAGTGTTCACTACATGTGTGTTCTTTCCAAAAACCACTTATGGATCCACCAATTTCATTGCATGTGTGTTCTTTTCCACAAACCACATGGATAAACCAATGGCATTGCATGTGTGTTCTTTTCACAAGCACACATGGAGCAACCAATGGCATTGCATGTGTGTTCTTTTCAGAAACCACACATGGATCAACCAATGGCATTGCATGTGTGTTCTTTACACAAACCACACATGGATCCTTTTCCACGAACCACATGGATCAACCAATGGCATTGCATGTGTGTTATTTTCACAAACCACACATGGAGCAACCAATGGCATTGCATGTGTGTTCTTTTCACAAACCACACATGGATCAACCAATGGCATTGCATGTGTGTTCTGTTCACAAACCACACATGGATCCACCAGTATTCACTGCATGTGTGTTCTTTCCACAAACCACATATAGATCCACCAATGTCATTGCATGTGTGTTCTTTTTTACACAAACCACATGGATAAACAAATGGCATTGCATGTGTGTTCTTTTCACAAACCACACATGGATCAACCAATGGTATTGCATGTGTGTTCTTTTCACAAACCACACATGATCCACAATTGTTCACTGCATGTGTGTTCTTTCCAAAAACCACTTATGGATGCACCAATGTCATTGCATGTGTGTTCTTTTCACAAACCACACATGGATAAACCAATGGCATTGCACGTGTGTTCTTTTCACAAACGGCACATGGATCAACCAATGGCATTGCATGTGTGTTCTTCTCACAAACCACACATGGATCAACCAATGGCATTGCACGTGTGTTCTTTTCACAAACCACACATGGATCCACCAGAGTCATTGCATGTGTGTACTTTCCACAAACCACATATGGATCAACCACTGTCATTGCATGTGTGTTCTTTCCACAAACCACATATGGATCAACCACTGTCATTGCATGTGTGTTCTTTCCACAAACCACATATGGATCCAGTAGAGTTATTGCATGTGTGTTCTTTTCACAAACCACATATGAACCCACTAGAGTCATTGCATATGTGTTCTTATACTAAAAGGAGAACTAGAGTCATTACATGTGTGTTCTTTTCATAAACCACACATGGATCCACTAGAGTATTTGCATGTGTGTTCTTTCCACAAACCAGATTCATTGCATGTGTGTTCCTATCATGAACCACATATGCATCCACCAGTGTTCATTGCATGTGTGTTCTTTCCACAAACCACATATGGATCCACCAGAGTAATTGCATGTGTGTTCTTTTAACAAACCACACATGGATCCACAAATGGCATTGCATGTGTGTTATTTTCATAAACCACACATGGGTCCACTAGTGTTCACTTCATGTGTGTTCTTTCCATAAACCACTTATGGATCCACCAATGTCATTGCATGTATGTTATTTTCCACAAACCACATGGATCAACCAATTGCATTGCATGTGTGTTCTTTTCACAAACCACACATGGATCAACCAATGGCATTGTGTGTGTGTTCTTTTCACACACCACAAATGGATCCACCAGTGTTCACC
>CAJUXJ010001601.1:0-35048 GCA_910589775.1 Avena eriantha
TTTTCCATCAGAATCCTGACTTTAGCGGTCCATCCTCCAAAAGTCATCAACCATGCAAAAAATGAAATAACATAAGTAATCATCTCTTAATATGAAATATATCAATGAATAACAGTAAATTATGATATAGAATAGTGATGCAAAATGGATGTATCAACTCCCCCCAAGCTTAGACTTTTCTTATCCCCAAGCAAAACTGAGCTCAATAAACATGAACCTCAGGTTTATTGAGTGAAGAGTCGATAAAAAATATGGACAAGAAGCATCACATTCATCAATAAATAAATCATAATTGCAGACAACTCACCATTATATCTTAACTGCAATAAGTAAAGGAACACATAAAGAGACATAAAGTAAATCACAATTGGTAAGGAAACTTTGCTCTGGTCAGCAAGAATAGTGACAATTTGTAGGAGTTCAAACATAATAGGTTTTCAATGATAGCTTTTCAAAGTAATATTTACTAAGATAAGAGCAATGTGCAAAACAAGGAACATAAGAAACATGATTGAATAAATCATCATATGACTGAAACACAACAACTCAAAATACTTGCTGAGATAGACGGGAATAGGTTTACTGACTCAACTAAAAATTAAAAGATAGACCTTCGCAGAGGAAGCAGGATTTCAAGTTCCATAAAGAGCTTCAAAAATTTTGTACTTATTAGCTTTCATCTCCTCATTGCCCCTATCATAAAATCTTGAGGTGATTAGGTTAAAGTGAACAAACTATGGAGTATATCTTGACAAAGTATAAGTTGGCAATCTCATGTCCCTTGAATACGAGGGTGCTCCTCATGCTACTCAAGTTTTTTACCGGTAAATTCTTGTCATATTAAGTACATGTGTATCATAGAGAACCGCCAACGGGGTACCCCTTGACCGATGATACGGAAGAATCCCCATATCAAAATGACAAGGCAAGCAGACACGAGCATCTCAGCATCTTCTTATTTACCATAGAAATGATGCTTTTTATCTCTTCCTTTCCCTCTTCCTCCTCATTCTTTTTCTTTTATATCAATCCTATCCTTTTTTTATAAGAAGAATTGCAATATAGATTTATCATTATGGTTACATTGCAGGTTTCCAGCATGATTGGGCATGGATTAGACCAGCCGCCCAGACGTTTCTCTAACACACATCATAACTCCATGGATTACAAGTTCCCGTTTCATTTCACACTGACGTCATCCATAAACAAAAGAGCATGATATCAACTGGGTACAATGTCCAAGTGCAATGTTGAATGTTCCCCATGACAACATGGTTCTGCTAATCCCCAACGTATAAGTGCAAGCAGATACAAGGTAGACGACACAATGGTTCAAGTTTATTAGGGGAAAGAAAAGTAAAGTGTGCCATCAAGTTCGTGAGAGCTTTATATCACTAATTTTAACATAACAAGTTTAATTCGGAAGGTAGATAAAAACATGAATTTACTTGGAATAGAAAATGCTAATAGGTAGGTATGGTGGACACAAATGGCATAGGTTTTGGTTTAGGATTGGAGGATGCACGAGACATCATTCCCTCTCAGTATGGTGTTTTGGCTACCAAGGCTGGGTAGCAAGCATAAGAGTTGAAGGAAACAACACAACATACATACAGGTGATAAAACAAACATGCAATCTTCCTTGGAAGCACAAAAGATCTTAACTAGAGAATACTAATCTTATGAGCCAATCAAGAAAGAAATGATGAAATTATATTTCTTAAGAGTACTTTTATCTTTTCATTCAATTCTCAAATAGTTTGGCTGCTAACTGAGCCAAGTTTGCCAAAACCAACGAAATTTACTTCATGATCCCAAAGTGATACCAATACTAATAACAATCAATCATATAACGAAAATTGAAAACTAATATAAGATATGCAAAAGAGTAAATGATAGAACTTCTCATTAATATTCAATAACGCAACTCACACCAAGGGATACATAGATATCTAACGAGAGGGGGACACTTCCACAATGCAAACCATCCTACATGATAACTTCTCTATTCATGATATGACTCTACTAAAAAGGTAAAAATATAGAAGATAGTGATGTGATACCGCGACACTCCCTTAGCTTGGAACAACCAAGGGGATGGCAAAAACCTGATGACGAATTACTCCTTCGGTGGTGGTGGTGATCAACTCTGAGTTGTGCTCGATGCGGTGCATGATCATGTAAGGTTGTGAATCCCAGCTCGTACGATTCTTTCCCCCCTCTTCCTCCTTGAAGTCTTCTTTTCCTGCATGGTTACAACGGGGCATATCCCAATTGGAGGGTAGTTTCTCCTTTGGCATATTCTGGAATTGATGCTCATGGATAAGGGTATGTGTCGTCGGATTGATGACAAGTACGCCATGAGGGGGGTCCTCGAGGCGTGCGGAAGAGAGGGAGTGAGATGTACGGTGTTCCGGGACGGTGAGCACACAAGTTTACCCAGGTTCGAATCCACCGGCTTTGGACGGATCCTACTCCTTCTAGCAATCCAGTAATACGGCAGAGCCAGAATATGGGTTACAAGGGTTTCGCCTGTGCGAGTTGAGATTGTAGATATTGAGGTGTGCCTAAAGGCTCTCCCTAGGACGGCTTATATAGATATCCGGCCTAGGGTTTACAGGAGAGATCTATCCGGCTACGACTAAGAGTCGGTTACAGAGTACATCTTGAACTACAAGTAACACTATGGGCCTAAGTCGGTAAGTCTTTTGGGCCTTCCCGTAGCTGGATAGGACTCCGTCTCTTCTCCCTGTCTGGGCCGCCCATGAAGCAAAGCTCTAACCCGAAGTGGGCCACCCTGGTCAGTGAGGAACTGTGAGGATACCGGAAAGTATATCCCCAACAACAGCCCCCGGAAGTCTCCAAGATCCATAGTCGTATTTATCATCGTCTAGCTTGATCTTTGGCCTGCAGAATCTTGAAGGGTTCCTGAAACTTCACAACAAAAATACGATCCGGGTCCTAAAAAATAATCGGACCTATCAACATGTTACTACTTGATTTTCCAGCTTGATTTCAAACTAAGCTGGGATTTGGTCTCTAACGCCACCTGACACCGGTCATGGTCAAGTCACGTCATCTGACAGACATCCTGTCAGCACGACCGTTGGTGGGTCCGCAGTTCGCAGAACCGAGGCGTCGTTTTAATGCATACGCGGAGATCGAAGTGACGTAATCATCGCGTGGGTCCTCCTTCCCATTTCCTTCCACGACGCGTGGCGGTTAGATTGTAGCATTTGCACGAATCTTGGCGCGATTAGGTGGGTATAAGGGGTGAGGATTCTCCTCCTCCTTTCTTCACATGTTCCCTTGCCATTCCTCTCCTCCAAATCTCCCCCGCGCGCACAGAGCTCCTCTGCTTTCCCCCCAAAACTCCCAACGCCGCCCATCTTAGGTCATCAGCTCACCGGAGAAATGGCTTCTTTTTCCCTCTTCCGATTTGGCGGCGGTTCGGGTTAAGCATGATGTTGTATTTTCGAATGTTTGGCATGTTAAGTCGAAATTAGCGTTTCCTTCTTTTTGGACATCACCGCAATATCATCCACGTATGCATGTACATTGCGTCCGAGTTGGTCATGGAGGCAACGCTGCATCGTGCGCTGGGATGTAGCTCCTGCGTTCTTCAGCCCAAAGGGCCTCGTAACAAAACAGAAGGTTCCGAAGGGGGTTATGAATGAAGTTTTTACTTTGTCAGATTCCTTCATCCGGATTTGGTGATAACCGAGTATGCGTCGAGAAAACAGAGGAGTTCCGAGCCTGCCGTAGAATCGATAACTTGATCAATCCTAGGCAGAGCGAACGGATCTTTTGGACAAGCCTTGTTCAAGGCAGTATAATCAACACCAATCCTTAAATCAGTGGTGTCCTTTTTAGGACCATTACAGATTGGCCGACCACTCAGTGTGGGTGACCTCTTCTATGAATCCGGCTAACTCGAGCCGTGCTAGTTCCTTAGCTATTGCCTTACGCTTTTCATCGCCGAAACGTCGTAAGGACTGTTTGATGGGTTTAGCGTTCGGGTTTACATTTAAAGAGTGCTCGGCAAGTTCCCTAGGTACTCCGGTCATGTTAGATGGCTACCATGAGAAGATATCTTGATTTGCTTGGAGGAACTTGACGAGCGCGTGTTCCTTTGCGCTAACTAGGCCTACGCCTATCTGGTTACCTTGGAGGGTCATCATCCTTCAACGACGTCTTCTTCGTCTCTCCTATGATGCCTTGAACTCCGGATTTGGCTTTGTCACCTCCTTCTTCATCGCGGGCATCTCGGACAAATCTATGCTCTTCTTGATCTCCTGGCACTCCTGGGCGTATAACACGGCTTCAGCAAAGGCGACATTTCCATCCTCGCACTCTCGCGCTTTCTTTCGGGTCTCCCTGATAGTGATTACACCATTGGGACCTAGAATTTTTCATCATATTGTAAATGTAACACGGACGAGCCATAAAATCCCATAATAAGCCTGACGTCCGAATATAGCGTGGTAAGCGCTCTTGAACGGGACCATTTTGAAGACGTGTGCCTCCGTCCAATACTTCTTTGGAGTTCCAAAGGTAACATCCAAAGTAATCTCCCCCTAGGGAATTAGCTTTGTCTTCTTGGGACACTCCGTGAAAAATCACAGAGCTATGGTTCAGCTGGGTCTCCGAGATATTCATCTGGCGTAGCGTTTCGACATAGAGAATATTGAGCTGCTGCCGCCCGTCCATGAGGGTCTTGGAGAAACCATAACCGTCAATAAGTGGATTGACGATGAAGGCGTATTTTCCCTCGCCTGTGCAACTTAGCGGATGATCAGTGCGGTCAAATGTGATTGCCACTTCTGACCAGTCCAAGAATTGGGGGACAGCCGAACTGTTGCATTGAGCTCATATACAACTGCTTTCTTGACCTTCGCTGGTGAGATCCGGAAGGTGACATAGTGTCTTCTTGGTCGGAAAGTTTTTCTTCCCTTCCAGCTTGGGATTTGAAGCATCAGCTTCCTTCATGTCAGAATCTTCTTGGTCTCTTTATCTTTTTCGGGATTTTTCTTTCCCTTCTTCCGCTTAGCTTTGTAGCCCGCCGCGGTGTCATCTCTTTTGATGTCGTCATTGAAACGACATTTGGCTTGGTGTGGGACGAGCCCCCGATTGGCTTCTAAGTGATGCACACATGGGTTATTAGCAATGTCGGCCCAAGAGTACGTTTTCCCCGTGTTTGGTCTCCTCTACCTTGGACTCTCGAAGTCCCACGGCCACGCCCGCGGCCTCCGCCGCGTCCTTCTTGCCCTCTAGACCCGAAAGTAGTAGTGACCACTGCCGTTTCCGCGTTGGTTTTTCTTCCGAGGTATTTTTTACGCTTCTGACCTTGTTGCTTTGGTTGTTTTGCCGACTGTGGCACATCTAGGGCATTGAGTAATCCCTCTACATCGTTGTCAGCATCTGCATACTTGCTCGCAGTTTCTATCATCTCTCCAAATCAGTGACCTTGTCACACTTCAAGCGGTGGAGTAGCGCAAACCAATTGGGAGACCTGCAATGAAAGCTTCAATCGCAGTTTGATCATTTACTCCTTCACGGGAGTTCTTGGTGTCGATCCATCATCCGAGGTAATCCCAGCAAGTTTTCTCCGGCCTTCTGGGTGCAACGTTGTAGATCTCCGACGTACAGGGCCTCCGGTTATGTGCCTTCGAATTCCGAAGAACGCACTTGGCATGTCATACCAGTTGTGGATGGTGTTCTCCGGAAGTTTGTTAAGCCATGATCGTGCCGTCTTCCACAACATAAGTGGGAGATATCGGGTTGCGACCAGGGTTTTTCCATCTTTGGCGATGCAGCAGCTTGGAAAAAATCCTGTAGCCAGGTATCTGGTCGAGCAATGCCGTCGTAGGCTTGGATATGTCTGAGATAGCAAATCCTTCCGGAATCTTGTAGCTCTGATGCGTGGTCCGAAGCACTTTGGGCCCAGGTAGATATCATCATTTTCGTAGCGCCGTGCCACTATGTTGGAGTTGATCCTGTGCCTTGTGTCGTTCGGGGATAGAGATTGTCCCGAATGTCGGCTGTGTGACTGTGGTGCCTTGGAGCCGGACTTCGGCTTCTTCCACCACCTCCTCCGCCACGTCGTCCTCCTTGTCCCCCTTGAGAGCCGTTGTGATGACTACTTGGTGGAGAGGGTGGGGCAGCTGGATTGTTTTCTGGCTGTTCGCCGGCCTCCGTCCGGAACGTCATTATTCCGGTTCCGGGGAGGGTCTTCACTACGACGAGCCCCCTGCCGGCTTGCCCCGGCATGGTTTCCGTCATTCCTTCGTCTGTCGTTCCCACTACGGTGAGGCTCAGCCGGACGGCTTGCGTCTAGGAGGTGGCATTTTTGACGATCCTCCTCCCGATGTTTCTCTTTATCTTCTCCCCTTCGATCTTTCGACTCTCGTCGGGGAGGGTTCCTCGGATATAGTGCAGGCAATGGCCTCTTGCTCGGCCGCTGGAACGACGTTGCTCCAGTCACGTGCAGTTCTGTGATGCTTTCCTGATGATCCGGTTCTGGAGTAGTTATCTTCCCGTCGGTCGGAACGGTGACGCTATTCCGGAACACGCTGGGGCCTTATATCATTCCAGGCTGAGTCCGTGTGACATTGGTTTGGAATTGGAGACCAGTTTTCCACTTCCAGATTTTGCAGCCATTTGTTGCTCCAGACCCTTGGTGAGTAGCTTGACGCCCAATCGAACCTGTTCTGGGCCTAGGTTATTTGACAGGATATCTTGAGCTGCGACAATGTTCTGTACCGGGGTTGGGTACACCAGATCTCCTTTGCTGTCGAGACGAGGCATCCCTGGATCTCCTTCAAAGAGGACCCTGTTTACTTCCGTAAATTGACCGTGACGTGTGTAACGTTTCCGTTGCCTTCTGATGCAACCGAGACATGTAATCCTTAGTTGCCATGCGTTCTTTTCCTCCTCGATGTTTTTGGCTTCATCCAGGAGTTGTTGACGACGCGCTTCTAGGGCTTGGGCCCTTTTGTCAGCTCTTCAGAAGTAAATTCTGTAGCTGTAGGGATAGGTGTGGTTAATGCAACCATCGATGAGTTTACGCGCACCTTCAGTGATCACGTGTCCATCCACCGTTCTTCTTTTTTCGGCTCTTCTGGGATAAGTGCTCCATCTGAGTCTTCCTCATATTCTTCGGCAATCACGTCCTCTATTAGAGGGTCTTTTTCCGGGGGTCTTGGTTCTTCTTGGTCTTCTTCTTTGCCTTCTTGGCAGCACCGGTAGCAAAGACGGCTTGGGCCCGTTTCCTGGAGTCAAGCTCTGATCGGTACTTTCGAACATCTGGACTTCGGGATTATCTCTGACTTCCATGTCATCCTGCACTTTGGGGAGAGTGCTCCCTGGATCCTTCATCCATGGCTTCTCCTCCTCTGTAGCTTTGGAGTTATACTCCTCTTCATATTCCGCGGAGAACTTTTGGAAATCTGCCGACGTCATCGATTCATCCGTGGATGCGGATACGTCGGCGTTTGTTCCAATTGCCTCCAGCATAGAGTCAATGTTTTCTCTAGCGTCGGCAGAGCCGGATCTGGATCCCACATATCCGACAAAGTGCGACGCGTGCTTCCTGAGGTACCCGCGGCTCTCGCGATCAGCTTGGTCGAAACTTTTGATGGTCTCGAGAATTGCATCTGCGCTTGCATCTTGCATTATATTATCATACATCGCGTGTGTACCTTAGGAAAGGCATGTCTGTCCTTGCATTGTCAGAGCCGGAATAAGTGTCGTTGATATGCTCTCCTGGATTTCGACTTTCGCGGGTGGGTCAATCTGGGATCCGGCTTCTCCAAGGAGATCCACTCCAGATTCGACTTGGACCGCTAGGTCTTCCTCAGGCTCGGATTTCTCCACTATCTCCACGATTGGTGCGGGCTGGGTGGGATTAGGGTTTTCTGAGATCCGGAACTCTGCCGCCTCCACGGAAAAAGGGGACCTAGAAGATTCTTCTGCCTCTATCATCACCGCTAGGGTAGGTGGGGCAGGTTCAGCAAAACCGATGTAAACATCGATCTCGCCAAAAGACATGATTGTGTAGGAAGTCACGGCCTCCCTAGCCGGAATCTAGGTCTCATCGAGAATGATGAGCGGGACGTCGCTGGCATAGAGGATGCGACCGACGGCGATAGTCTCGCCGATTTCGATTCTTGCAGATTCCGCTTGGAACGCAGATCCGAAGCTCACTTGCCCCATGTTGGGCGCCAACTATCATCGGATTGTTGATAAGTACGCCATGAGGGGGTCCTCGAGGTGTGTGGAAGAGAGGGGTGTGAGACGTACGGTGTTCCGGGACGGTGAGCACACAAGTTTACCCAGGTTCGAATCAGCCGGCTTTGGACGGATCCTACTCCTGCTAGCAATCCAGTAATACGGCAGCCAGAATATGGGTTACAAGGATTCGCCTGTGCGAGTTGAGATTGTAGACTTTTGAGGTGTGCCCTAAAGGCTCTCCCTAGGACGGCTTATATATATCCAGCCTAGGGTTTACAGGAGAGATCTATCCGGCTACGACTAAGAGTCGGTTATAGAGTACATCTTGAACTACAAGTAACACTATGGGCCTAAGTCGGTAAGTCTTCTGGGCCTTCTTGTAGCCGGATAGGACTCCGTCTCTTCTCCCTGACTGGGGCCGCCCTGTGAAGCAAAGCTCTAACCCAAAGTGGGCCACCCTGGTCAGTGAGGAACTGTGAGGATACCTGGAAAGTATATCCCCAACAGTATGGAAAGGATTCTTGGTGCGTGGATAAGGTGACCGTGAAGACAACAGTGACGCAGAGACTTCCCTCAAGTTTACATCCGTGTAGTCCTTTTGAACCTGGCAGGGTTTGCCATCACTCCATGTAACATCCCAAAACTTTAATCAAGTTTATCAAAGTTCAAATCACCCAATTTAGGGTTAACAAAAACTTTTATTATTAAAATGATTATGAATGCATGTGTGTTTTCATTAGTGTAGAATTGTTTGAAAATGCCATGATTGATTGTCTAAATGTTATGAAATGGTTTAAAGTAAATAACCACATCATCTAGACCATTTACAAACAAAATCCAAAGAGAAAGAAATCAAATAAGATTAAATAAGGCAAATGGTCTTTTGACCAAAGTTAACCACTAGGCCACTCTGAGTGTTCCTAGAAGAAGATTTCAAATAGAAACTTTCTCAACTCTTTTCACCCCTTGCTAGACCAAGTAAAAGTGAACCCAAGCCCACTTACAAACTTGCAGAAACTATTTTCAAATTCAAATGAGAGACATTTGGAAATGGAATCAAGTTCACATGTATAGATGGCCATTTCTCAAAAACCCACCAAACCAGTTCACCTTGGAAAACCCTAGCAACCAAAGATGCCCAAGCTTGTGACCAACACACCCACCAAATCTCAGCCAAAAATTCAAATTTAAATTTCTTTTGGCCATTAGATCAAACACTTGGTGAGCACAGAAATAGCTGCCAAACTATTACTGTTTGTGATCAATTCCTTGTTCCCCATTTGACCCCCTTTCTACTCCCCCTGTTCCCCCTGGTGTCGAGCAGCAGCAGACCAGCACCCCCTTGGCCGTTGAGCACCAGTGCGCCGCCGCCCGAAGCCGCCACGCCAGGCCAACCATGGACCGCTCACAGCAAGCAGCCCCGCTCTCTCCTGAGCCTAGCAGTGGACATGCGACCGTCCACCGCCACTCACCGACCAGCCCCGACCAAAGAAACGCTAAGGACAGGCCCCGGATCGCCGCGCCCATTTTCTCTACGACCATGCCGAGCACACGCTAGAGCTCCGTGCCCGACCAGCTCGCATAGATAGCGCCTCGATCTCACCTTGCACGCACTGCTCTGGCATGACCCCAGAAACCGCCCAGACATTCCCGTTCGCCGCTGCTCGACCCGTAGCCACTGTGCGCCGCATCGAACAGCGCCTCTGCCGTGCAGAGCACCGTCCGCTCCTGACCAAATGCGACCGCCCCATGCCTCGCCTTTAAGCCAGAGATGACCGTCAGGAGACCATGCACCGTCCCCTACCCCCAACCGCGCCGCTAGCTGCCTATAGCGTCGCCACCGACGAGCAGTGCCCACGCCGCTCGGTCCCCTCGTCGAGCTATAAAAGGAGGCCCTCTCCACCTCATTTCTATATACCATTCGACTCCCCTCTCATCACTGATCCACCCACACTCTCCCAGAGCAAGGCGAGCCTCAGTCTGCCGGAATTTCACCGGAGTTGGCCGCTGCAGTTGAAGAAAGGCGGCGTCGACTGGAGCCACCCCAGGAGCTGCCGCGACCACACCTTGAAGTATCGTCGTCTACCAGCTCGAACGCCCCCATCGCCGACCGTAGCTGGAGCCCAGGTGAGCCCCTGTAGACCCCCACTGTGTCTCTAGGGATCGTCCTCGCCGGAGACCTGTTCGCCGGGGATGATGAACCACAGTCGTTAGATCGTAGTCTAATCGCACGACTGAGATTGAAACTTACCGCTTCGTGTTAGATGTGTCACTGACGCGTAGGACCCCCTGCTAGTAGCCGCTGTGCCCGCGTAGTACAGCTGGGCCGGCCCATTTCCTTTCCCGCGCTAGCCCACCGATTCAAATTAGTATTTTTCCTTTTAAATTGAAATCCTATTCTGTCCACTTATTTCAAAAATCAATTCAGAGAGTTTCATTTAACCAAATGGCATGATTCAAATTTTGTTAGAAAGATAATTAAAATATCTATCCAAGCCCATTGGATTTAAATCAATTGGAGTTAGAGATCACATATAGCAAAAATAACAAAATAGAGACTTTTCTACATTCAAACATTTTTCAAAAATCAACCATAATAGCTTTTGAGTTGATTCCAAATCTCAAAAATCACATTTGGTGATACCTATCTGAATATGTAAAAATATTTAGGTTTGCATGCAGTGACATTGGACTAGTACCAAAAGAATGCTATTAGGGCATTTCTAGTCACTTTAAATCTATTAAATAATATTATTAAACTTTATAAAATGTGACCAACCCTTTTAAATCACATTCCCATGTATTAGAATATGTGGTGATGACATGTGTCCACATGATCCCATATTTTATTTGGAGAATATTGAATATTAATTAATTTCAACGAGTAGAAATTACTTTTCTCAAATAAACTAAATGAAACTAGTTCTTTAAATCTTGTGATGAGTGTGATGATGCTAGATCATCAAGTTTGAACCTTAGTTTGCTAAATAGACTTAGTTAAGTATTGTTTGGTGATTGTGTACCCCGTATTCATTTATAGACGATAGTACCGACCAAGTCTACGAGAAGGAGGAGTTCTACCCCGAAGAAGACGAAGAAAACTTCAATCACTGCACCAATCAAGGCAAGCTAGAATTATACAAGTTACCCATGCAATATAACCTAAGCAAGATGCATTAGGAATGCTTTGGTTATATACCTTTGATTTGTACCCATCCCAAGTTTTACTTGCAAGCTTTAATCTTTTACTTTACCAAAGTTTCTTTACTTTTAGTAATGCTTTATGAGGACTTTGGAAAGTAGTATAGATAGCATAAAGAGTATAAACTTGGCCTATCTAGTTATACTTAGATGTCATTTTATGGCATGAGATTGAAGATTAGCACTCCTCTTTAGTGAACACTCTTAACCTTAGTGGCTAGTGCTAAGCATAGAACTTGATCACTTTAGATGGGAATACTGGGTGAAAATGCTTATGAAAAACCATGGAATGATGAGTCATTCTATTGAGATGTTTTGACATGTGTTGAGAAACACAAATGGTTTAGGATGATGAAAATGTTGAGGCATGAGCCTTAGCCCTTTATAAAAACTGATGGTTGGGTTTGGATGTGATACCATTCCAATTTTATCGTACAACCACAATACCTGAATTGGGTGAGGCTTAGCCGGAGTTATATGCATTAGTATGGGTTCCCTCACGAAAGAGGTGTGAGTTGAGGCTACCTCTTGATGGGGAATGTTTGTTTGCGGTACCAAACTTGGTGGGTGAGCGCACCGTGGTACCCGAGTTGCCATCAATCGCGTGGAGGGGCCATAGTAGATTCGCCAATTGTCCAGAAGGGCCAAATGGGGGTGTATACAAATCTAACAGCCAAACGGTCGTTTTAACCAGACGAAAAACGGTTGAACTCAAATACCGCCATTAGGTCAACTCTTCTTGGCTCGCCATGTCAGTATTCCCCGTTATCTTTTGCGGTCGTGGACTAGCTTACCCCTACGTGGACCTGATACATTGCAAATGTATCTATAATTTTTGATGTTCCATGCTTGGTTTTATCCACTTTCTTGTGTTTTGTCCACACTTTGGAGTACTTTTCATATGATTTCTTGGACTAACCTATTAACAAGAGCCATAGTGCCAGCTGCCTGTTTTCTGCTGTTTTTGGTTCCAGGAGAGTCAAAAAATGAATATTCTCGGAATTGGACAGGACAAAAGCCAAAGTGCCTATTTTTCCAGAAGACTCAAGGAGCCAGAATACGAGACGGAGGAGGGCCAGGGGCTGGCCACACCCCCCAGGCGCGGGCTGGGCCTGGCCGCGCCAGGGCATGGTGTGGGCCCCCATGCACCCCCTCGGTCTCCCTCTTCGCCTATAAGAAGCCTTCTGACCTAAAAACTCCGGGGGGTTCGACGTTTTTCTAGAAGGATTGCCGCTCCACCGCCACCACCAGATTACACGAAACAGCAGCAGAAACTCCGTTCTGGCACCCTGCCGGGACGGGGAATTGGAGGAGATCATCGCCATCATCATCACCATCGCTTCTCCATCGACCATCCATGTTTCCCCCATCTATGAGTAAGTAATCCCCCGCTGTAGGCTATGGGGATGGTAGGGATTGGATGAGATCGTTCATGTAATGGCATCAGATTGTTAGGGCATGGTGCCTAGTATCTTTTATTAGTGCTTTATGACTTTGTTGCGACTTGTTGTGCTTAATGCTTGTCACTAGGGCCCGAGTGCCATGATTTCAGATCTTAACATGTTATTGATTCATTATGATAGTATTGTTTTTGGCCTTATCTACAAGTTGTATACACACGTTGTTGTCCGGAACCGATGGCCCTGAAGTGACAGAAATCGGGATAACCAGAAGAGAATGGCTTTGATGTGAGGATCACATGTGTTCATGGAGTGTTAGTGCTTTGCTCCGGTGCTCTATTAAAAGGAGCACCTTAATTGCCAGTAGTTCCCTAGAGGCCCCGCTGCAAACTGGCTGGCAGGACAAAAGATGTTGTGCAAGTTCTCATTGCGAGCATGTATGGCTATATATGGAACACATGCCTAGGATTATCTAGTACTTGGATGCTTTATGTTATTTATCTGCAATTGCCCTATGTTCTGATTGCTATGTGAATTGTCTTGTCCATGCAACGCCCGTCCATCCATCCCTATGCCTACCGCACTCGAATCCTACTGTTATTGCTATTGTTAGTGCTGTCTTTTCTTTACTACTGCTGCTACTTTACTATTCCTACTACAAAACTGTTGCTACTGATAAACTGCTGTGAGCAAGATTGTTTCCAGGTGCACCTAAATTGACAACTCAGTTATTAAGGCTTATAAATATTCTTTGGCTCCCCTTGTGTCGAATCAATAAATTGGGTTTCACTTCCCTCGAAAATACTGCGATACACCCCCTATACTTGTGGTTCATCAGGACCAGATCCCTGAGTGGACGAGATCTATTTCTTTGCTCTGCTATGGTCTTCTCCCCTGCTCCCCTCCCCATAACATTTGCTCAGCTCCAGCTGCTCGTCTCAGATCGGAGCTCGCACTTGCTCTAATTTGTGTCTCCGCCATGTCCGGTCAACCTCCCACGCCTCTAATCGAAGCTCACAGCTGTCGCCGTTGCATCGTCCACCGTATCGGAGCTTCGCGCCCCCGGACTAATATCTCGCCTCTGGCTAGTCCTTCTCGCACGGCGGAGCGCGTCCCGTCGGGCGCTCCAGGCCAGCAACTGGCCTCGGGAAGTTGCGTGTTGCCGCGCACCCCAGGCATGGTTGCCCTGGCACAGCAGTTCGACGACCATGCTCTCATGGCCACCGTGATGGGCGTCCGTCCCGCCGTGTCGTCGGCAGAGTTGCTGTCGGCTTTCAGGTCTCATTTTGGGATCAGACGAAATGAGGTCAACATTGAGGTATGCGCGCCGCCATTCGATTTTTTCGTTCGGTTCGAGCATAGCTTAGACACCGAGCGCGTTCTACATTCTTCCCGTTCTTTCGAGTGCTGCGGGGAGAAAATGAGCTTCATGCGTTGGCATCGCGCCTGTGGGTGGGACGATCGCTTGGGACAGCTTCGTTTCTTCTCCAAACTTGGCTTTGACGGCCTCCCATTGGATGCTTGGGAGCCGGAGGCTCTCAAGCAGGTCATCAGTAGCCTTGGCGGCGAGCTGGCGGAAATCGTGCCAATGAGCGACAGATGGGTCATCGAGGTAAAGGCGTGGCTGAAAGATCCTGACGCCGTTCCTAAGATGTACGAGGTGCAGATTCCAAGCAGGGCAGGGCGACAACTTTGCTGGAAGCACCCGGTCATCATCCACCTGGAGGAGGTTCTGGACTCGGTACATGGCATTCAGGGCCCCGAAGAGGCTGCCAGAAAGCACCCTCATCACCTGCAGTGTTGGCCTGGATGGATCGATGGCACAGGACCGCCACCGTTTCGCGACGGGGCACACAGTTTCGGTGGGGGGACCGGGCTTGGACGAGGTGGTGGTTCTGATTTCCCTCGAGTGAAGACAGAGCTCTAATGAATTGCTGTGGTATGTGTGGCTAATGAATTTGTAGTATGGAGAGCGTAGCAGGAAGTTAGCATCGACTAAAAATGTGTAATAGTTTGAATCGATGTAGTACGTGTGTGTAATAGTTTGAAGTAGTATGTGTGTGTAATAGTTTGAATCGATGTAGTATGTGTGGGTAATGAATTTGATGTAGTGTGTGTGTAATAGTTTGAATCGATGTAGTTGAACACCGTGCTTTATAATTTCTGTGAATAACCAAGGACAACCTCATGAAAAGAGGGTGGTCTGGCAATGAGCAATGTCAATTCTATAGATGCCAGGAAAATGTAGTCCATATCCTCTTCAAGCACTCCCCCCGTTTCAAAATATAAGATGTTTTAGCTTTGTGAATGGAGTGTATCTAGACATCTTTTAGTGATGGTTCTTTCTAAACCTAGATGAACCTACATACTAAAAGGGGACTAGATACACTTCATTCACAAAGCTAAAATATCTTATATTTTAAAACGGAGGGAGTACAAGGTAGCTACATTTGTAACACGTTGAACTGCAGGACCATTTTCCAGGCAACACAAGACAAAGGAAAAAATGGTTTACAGCACAGACAGTAGATGCAAAATCTGTAGTCTGGGATAAAAAGATGTCAATTAACTGGATTGAACCACGACTAGTAATTGAAGGAAATAGGTACTTGATAGTATTTGCTTACAACAGTAGTACTTCCATACAAAAGGGTCTTATACCTGCACAAAAGTTGGCTAAAATTCCTACTAGTTTATAGAACAATTCGTCAGCATTTCATCTACAAAACCCATTCTTTAGTCTGAACTTAACTATTCTACACAGAAGAAACTACAGATGTCCACTAGAAAAGTTGGCTGGCCAATTTCCTTGAGAGGACATAAGTTCTTTGATCATTTAACCCAAACTGATCTATTTCCTTCCCGCCAAACTACAAGAAATCTGCATCGTTCATGCACGAGCGATTTGCGTGCGCCAGTCCCGGTTCAGTTGGACCATCCGCGCCGCCGCAACGATTTCTTCAAAACTGAAATTCGACATCTCCTTCTCGGGATCGTAGGTCTGTGTGAACTCGAACCTGAATTCAGGGGTTGAGCTGATGCCCGCCGCCGGCTCCGGCTGTCAAACAATCCAGCATGCTGAGTGTAGACGCTTGGTCGCCGCCACGGTACAGCCTTCGACGGTGCATAGGATGGAGCGTCTTTGCCGCAGACGGTGTGCTCCCAGCCTACCCCACTAAGGTAAGGTAGTCCGTGCCGAAGCGTGGACGCGAGAGTTCCTAGACCTTGGCGCTGCCCTGTTCGAGGGTGTGTACCCTCGGCGGCGGCATGCTCTCATGAACGATTTGATACGTACCTTATTCCCACTGCCTAGAGCATGCCGTAATGCCGCCGCGCGATTTCTCCACATCGCTCTCTTGACCCTGCTTGCCGTATCTGGCGCGGACGACGGCGCAGTCGCCCCCGCGGCCGATTCGGCACATTTGGGGAAATCATCCGCCTGGCAGGACAATGGGAGACCGGCCTTGAAGTAGAGCTTCATGGCCTGCCTTAGAGGGGCTAAATACCCTAGTTTCAGCGGCTGTCGCGGCGGCAGCGGCTTAGGCGGGGCCATGTTACCCTAGTTGGTGCGGCGCGGAGGAGCTACACAAGGTGAACTGTGGTTAGTCGGAGAAGGGGAGTGAAAGACTGACAGTAGGTTTGGACTACGGGCACGCGTGAAAATAACCATTTCCTATTTCTTTAGAGGGTAATAATTCGACACTTGTTGCATTAACATCTCAATCTTTATTTCCCTTCTCAGCATAAGAGTGTGAACGTATTAAAAAGATCGGTCGTGGCTATCCACCTCATCGGGCAATGTACCAGGACAGGTAGGAGATGGGACCGGGTTTCATTTTAGAAATGTTGACGACTGTGTCCTTATGTTTATATGATATTATTTATATGCCACCATGTACCGTCGAGTGTAGCAACACCATCAGAAATAGGGGATAACGATGTGGCGTGTTTTATTTTTTTAAAGGGCATCAGAAACAGGGGATGCCGACATGGCATGTTTTCTGACTGGCGGGCCCGCCCCCTCCACCTTCGACGGCGCGCATCCCAGGTTCGAGGGATGGTGCCACCCACCAATCCATTATTGTGCAATTTTCCATGTGGGACCTAAATTCCGGTGCTGAGCTGATGCCCATGTCGAACACAGAGAATTCTGAAAGAAGCAAGCAAATAATACGCATACTGCTCATCAAAATAATATAAATACAGTACAAATTTCTACTTCGAAAAATAGACCCGAAAATGCTACCAAATAACCTAGGATGAATATAGGATTCATTCTCCCGTATATATTTCGTCGTCAGCGGCTAATGTGTGCTGCAACACATGTTCAGAGAACTCTCTTCGTCTGCAATGTGCTGCCAGTATCTCGTCCAGAGGGTAAGGCCTCGGTGTATGTGTTGGAGATATGCCCAAGAGGCAATAATAAAAGTGGTTATTATTATATCTTTGTGTTTATGATGAATGTTTACATCCCATGCTATAATTGTATTATAAGGAAACACTAATACATGTGTGTTTTGTAAACATAAAAGAGTCCCTAGTAAGCCTCTTGTTGAACTAGCTTGTTGATTAATTGATGATCATGGTTTCCTAATCATGGACATTGGATGTGATTAATAACAAGGTTATATCATTAGGAGAATGATGTGATGGACACACACCCATAGTAAGCGTAGCATAAGATCAAGTCATTAAGTTCGTATTGCTATAAGCTTTCAAATGCATAGTAACCTAATCCTTCGACCATGAGGTTATGTTAATCACCATCACCGGATGGATACTTTGATGACATCAAACACCGCTTCATAACTGGGTGGTTATAAAGGTGTCATTGGGTATTCTGAAAGTATGTGTTGAAGCACATGGACCAAGATTGGGATTTGTCCATCCATATGACGGAGATATGCTCTGGGCCCTCTCGGTGGAATATCATCTAGTTAGCTTGCAAGCATGTGACTGGGTCACAAGGGATGACATAACATGGAACGAGTAAAGAGTACTTATCAGTAACGAGGTAGAACTAGGTATGGAGATACCGATGATCAAACCTCGGATAAGTAGAGTATCACGTGACAAAGGGAATTGGTTTCGTATGTTAATGGTTCTATCGATCACGAAGTCATCGTTGAGTATGTGGGAGCCGTTATGGATCTCCAGATCCCACTGATGGTTATTGATCGGAGAGGTGTCTTCATCATGTCTGCATATTCACGAACCGTAGGGTGACACACTTAAGGTTCGAAGTTGTTTTAAGTAGATATGGAATATGCGTTGGAGACCGAATGTTGTTCGGAGTCTCGGATTGGATCCGGGACATCACGAGGAGATCCGGAATTGTCCGGAGAATAAGATTCATATATTGGGGATCATTTTCTAAGTTAGGAAATGTTTCGGAGTATTTGTATGAGGATTCTAGAAGGTTTCAGAATGTTCCGGAAGGTTCTGGAAGATTTCTTGGAGTTTTCTTGAAAACCAAGAAAGGATCAAGGAATCCTTGTGGGGCAAGACAAGGAGTCGTGGGGGAGGAGGAATCCTCCCTCCTCCCAATCCGCCGGCCAAGGAAGGGAGGGGAGTACTAGGACTCCCCCTCCCATGGCACCTCCCTCCTTTAAATAGAGGGGTGGAGGCGCCACCCCCTTGCCCCCTCCACTCTTTCCCTAGCCGCCTCTCTCCTCCTCCTTTCTTCTGCTCAGGATTAGGCGAAGCCCTGCAGAATTCTCTACTCCACCACCACCACCACGCCGTCGTGCTGCTAGGATTCCGTGGAGAAGATCTACTACCTCCGCTGCTCGCTGGAACGAGAAGAGGAAGGTCTGCTTCGACTCCGCACGTGTGACCGACTGCGGTAGCGCTGCCGGAATGTGGCGCCGGAAGGATCGTCCACTCGATCTTGAGATTGGCAAGTGATCGTCTATATCAACCACGAGATCCGATCTCGCACAAGGCTTTCGGATCTACAAGGGTTAGTATAGATCTATCTCGTTGCACATGTCTAATAGATTAGATCTTGGCTTTTATCTAGATTAGATCTGGGTTTTGTTCGTTCTTGCGGTAGAAATTTTTTGTTTTCCATGCTACGAACCCATTAGTGGTATCAGAGCCGTGTCTATGCGTAGATCTGTTGCACGAGTAGAACACAATGGTGTTGTGGGCGTTGGTGCTCGTGCCGTTTTTTGCTGTGTGTACTTTGCATCTTGCGGTATGGTGGGATGAAGCGGCTCGGGCTAACCTTACATGTCATCGCACATGAGACTTGCTCCACGCTTGACGTGTAACTTGCTTTGAACAAGTGGCTTTGCGGGTGTCTGTCTCTCCCACCATAGTATAGATCCAATTTACACTTTGCACTTGATAGCACTTGTATCAACGTTGTGGTTCAGCTTTGTAGGTAAGATCCGTTCTTATTCAAAAGCCCCAAACCACGTAAAACATGCAAAGAAAATTAGAGGCGTCTAACTTGTTTTTGCAGGGTTTTTGCGATGTGATATGGCCATCATGTGATTGTGATTATATTTGATGTATGCAATGATCCTTGTTGTAATATGGCAACCGGCAGGAGACTAATGGTTGTCTTTAATTCTGTTAAGACCTGCGTGTCTATTCATCTTGTAATAGATTTATTCCAAGTAGTTGTAATAGTTGCTAGTGATGATGGATAACCATGAAGCGGCGCCACTGACCTTGACGCAATGCTGGTGATGATGGAGATCATGTCCGTGCTTTGGAGATGGAGATCAAAGGCATAAGAAGAAAGGGCCATATCCTATCGCACTAATTATGAATTGCCTATGATGTTAATCATTTATGCATCTTGTATTGCTTAGATCACGACGGTAGCATTATAAGATGATCCCTCTCACTAAATATCAAGTAATAAAGTGTTCACCCTTAGTTGGCACCGTTGCTAAGACTCGTCGTTTCGAAGCATCTCGTGATGATCAGATGTGATAGATTCTACGTGTGCATACAACGGGTGCAAGCCAGATTTGCACATGCGGAAACTAAGGTTAATCTTGACGAGCCTAGCATGTACAGACATGGTCTCGGAACACAGAATACCGAAAGGTAGAGCATGAGTCATATAAATGATATGATTAACATGAAGATTGTTTGGCGATGAAACTGCATCTTCTCTCGTGAAGATGGGACTTGGTGTAGTGGATTTGGTTCGTGTAATCACTAAGATAACGTGAGGGATGTTGTTTTGAGTGCGAGTTCACCTAGTTAATTTAAAGAATTTAGATTGAACTCAATTCATCATAAACTTAGTCTAAACTACTTGCAAATTTGTTGTAGATTATGGCGAACCTCGCCATCAATTTCAATGCGTTCCTAGAGAAAGAAAATCTTAAGAACAATGGAAGCAACTTCACGGACTGGTTTCGTGGACTGAAGATCGTCCTCAGGGCTGGTCAGTTGACCTATGTGCTCGAAGCACCGCTGGGTGAGCCACCTGCAGAAGATTCCACCGATGACGTAAAGAATGTTTACGCCACTCGGAAAAATCATTACTCCACAGTTCAGTGTGCCATCCTGTACGGTTTAGAAGCGGAGCTTCAGAAGCGCTTTGAGCACCACGACCCGTTCGAGATCATTAAGGAGCTCAGGCTGATTTTTGGGACTCACGCGGCCGTGGAGAGCTATGAGGCCTACGAAAAGTTCATTAACTGTAAGATGGAAGAGGGTTGCTCCATTAGCGAGCACGTGCTCACCATGTCTGGGCACGCAAACAAGCTCCAAGAGTTGGGGATAACGATCCTAATGAGTTAGGGATTCACCGTGTCCTCCAATCACTGCCACCAAGTTACAAGAACTTTTTGATGAACTACAATATGCACTGCATGAACAAAACGTTGCATGAACTATCGTCCATGCTGAAAACTGCTGAAGTGGAGATCAAGAAGGAGCACCAAGTGTTGATGGTCAATAAGACCACCAATTTCAAGAAACAAGGCAAGCCTAAGAACAAGGGAAACTTCAAGAAGGACGGCAAGAAAGCTGCCGCACCTGCTAAGAAGCCCAAGGCTGGTCCTAAGCCTGAAACTGAGTGCTTCTACTGCAAGGGTGCTGGTCACTGGAAGCGTAACTTCCCCAAGTACCTGGCGGATCTGAAGAACGGCAACATCAAGAAGAAAGGTATATTCGATATACATGTTATTGATGTGTATCTTACTAGTAATCGTAGTAGTGCCTGGGTATTTGATACTGGTTCGGTTGCTCATATTTGTAACTCAAAACAAGAGCTGCAGAATAAGCGAAGACTGGCGAGAGACGAGGTGACGATGCACGTTGGAAATGGCTCCAAGGTTGATGTGATCGCCGTCGGCACGCTCCCTCCACATCTACCTTCGGGATTAGTTTTAAATTTGAATAATTGTTATTTGGTGCCTGCGTTAAGCATGAACATTATATCTGGATCTTGTTTATTGCGAGACGGTTACTCTTTTAAGTCTGAGAATAAAGGTTGTTCGATTTATATGAGTAATATCTTTTATGGTAATGCACCTGAGATGAATGGTTTATTCTTACTGAATCTCGATAGTAGTGATACACATGTTCACAACATAGATGCTAAACGAACAAAATTAAATGATAGTTCTACATACATGTGGCACTGTCTTCTTGGTCACATTGGAGTGAAGCGTATGAAGAAACTCCATTCTTATGGACTTCTTGAATCACTTGATTTTGAATCACTTGAAAGATGCGAAGCATGTCTAATGGGAAAAATGACTAAGACTCCATTCTCTGGTACAATGGAGCGAGCTACAGACTTATTGGAAATAATACATACCGATGTGTGCGGTCCAATGAGTGTAGCATCGCGTGGTGGATATCGTTATGTTCTCACTTTCATGGATGACTTAAGTAGATATGGGTATGTCTACTTTATGAAACATAAGTCCGAAACTTTCGAGAAGTTTAAGGAATTTCAAAGTGATGTGGAAAATCATCATAACAAGAAGATTAAGTTTCTGCATTCTGACCGCGGAGGTGAATATCTGAGTTATGAGTTTGGCATGCATTTAAAGAAATGTGGAATACTTTCGCAGTTGACACCGCTGGGAACACCACAGCGTAATGGTGTGTCTGAAAGTCATAATCGAACTCTCTTAGATATGGTTCGGTCTATGATGTCTCTTACAGATTTACCGCTATCGTTTTGGGGCTATGCATTAGAGACAACCGCATTCACTTTAAATAGGGCACCATCTAAATCCGTTGAAACGACACCGTAAGAATTGTGGTTTGGTAAGAAACCTAAGTTGTCGTTCCCTGAAGTTTGGGGTTGCGAAGCATATGTAAAGAAGTTACAACCTGATAAGCTTGAACCCAAAGCGGAGAAATGCGTCTTCATAGGATACCCTAAAGAAACAATTGGGTATACCTTCTATCATAGATCCGAAGGCAAAGTTTTCGTTGCCAAGAATGGATCCTTTCTTGAGAAGGAGTTTCTCTCGAAGGAAGTGACTGGAAGGAAAGTAGAACTCGACGAGGTTATTGAACCTTCTCTCGGAGTTGAGAGTAGCGCAGCACCGGAAGATGTTTTTGTGCCGCCTGCACCAATTGGAGAGGAAGCTAATGATGTTGATCATGAAACTTCGTACGAAGTTACTACTGAACCTCGCAGGTCAACGAGGGTTCGTACCACTCCTGATTGGTATGACTCTGCCTTGAACGTCATGTTGGTGGACAACACTGATGACCCTGTGACGTATGAAGAAGCTATGGTAAGCCCAGATTCCGACAAATGGCTAGAAGCCATGAAATCCGAAATGGGATCCATGTACGAAAACCAAGTATGGACTTTGGTGGACTTACCGGATGGCCGTAAGGCTGTCGAGAACAAATGGATTTTCAAGAGAAAAACAGATGCTGATGGTAATGTTACTGTCTATAAAGCTCGACTTGTCGCGAACGGGTTCCGACAAATTCAAGGAGTTGACTACAATGAGACTTTCTCACCAGTAGCGAAGCTAAAGTCTGTGAGGATTTTGTTAGCAATTGCTGCATATTTCGATTATGAGATTTGGCAGATGGATGTCAAAACGGCGTTCCTTAATGGTGACATTGAGGAAGAGTTGTATATGGTACAACCCAAGGGTTTTGTCGATCCTAAAGATGCTGACAAGGTATGCAAACTTCAGCGCTCCATTTATGGACTGAAGCAAGCATCCCGGAGTTGGAATCAATGTTTTGATAAAGTAATCAAAAACTTTGGATTTATACAAACTTATGGAGAAGCTTGTATTTACAAGAAAGTGAGTGGGAGCTCTGTAGCATTCCTAGTACTATATGTAGATGACATATTGTTGATTGGGAATAATATAGAACTTCTTAATAGTGTCGAAGCCTATTTGAATAATAGTTTTTCAATGAAGGATCTTGGCGAAGCGGCATATATTCTAGGCATCAAGATTTATAGAGATAGATCAAGACGCCTAATAGCGCTTTCACAAAGTACATACTTGGACAAAGTTCTAAAGAAGTTTAGAATGGAAGAGAGCAAGAAAGGGTTCGTGCCCCTGTTGTCAGGTAAGACCTTGAGTAAGACTCAAAGTCCAGCTACGGCAGAAGATAGAGAGAAGATGAATAATATTCCCTATGCCTCGGCCATAGGTTCTATCATGTATGCCATGCTGTGTACAAGACCGGATATAGCACATGTTGTTAGTTTGACTAGCAGATATCAAAGTGATCCTGGAATGGAGCACTGGACAGCGGGCAAGAATATCCTAAAGTACCTGAATAGGACTAAGGATATGATTCTTTCTTATGGAGGTGATGAACAGCTTGTTGTAAACGGTTACACTGATGCTAGTTGGAACACCGATCCAGATGACTCGAAGTCACAGTCTGGGTACGTATTTATTTTGAATGGTGCTGCAGTGAGCTGGAGGAGTGCCAAGCAAAGCGTTGTGGCGAAGTCTTCAACTGAATCGGAATACATAGCTGCTTCGGAGGCTGCACAAGAAGCCATATGGATGAAGGAGTTCATTACTGAACTTGGCGTGGTTCCCAGTGCGTTGGACCCGATGGCCATCTACTGTGACAACACAGGTGCCATAGCTAATGCAAAGGAGCCAAGGTCACATAGCAAGCTGAAGCACATCAAGCTATGTTTCCATGCTATTCGCGAGTATGTCCAAGATGGTGACATAAGGATTTGCAAAGTACACACTGATCTGAATGTGGCAGATCCGTTGACTAAACCTCTCCCTAGGGCAAAGCATGACCAACACCAGAACTCCATGGGTGTTAGGTATATTACCATGTAATCTAGATTATTGACTCTAGTGCAAGTGGGAGACTGTTGGAGATATGCCCAAGAGGCAATAATAAAAGTGGTTATTATTATATCTTTGTGTTTATGATGAATGTTTACATCCCATGCTATAATTGTATTATAAGGAAACACTAATACATGTGTGTTTTGTAAACATAAAAGAGTCCCTAGTAAGCCTCTTGTTGAACTAGCTTGTTGATTAATTGATGATCATGGTTTCCTGATCATGGACATTGGATGTGATTAATAACAAGGTTATATCATTAGGAGAATGATGTGATGGACACACACCCATAGTAAGTGTAGCATAAGATCAAGTCATTAAGTTCGTATTGCTATAAGCTTTCAAATGCATAGTAACCTAATCCTTCGACCATGAGGTTATGTTAATCACCATCACCGGATGGATACTTTGATGACATCAAACACTGCTTCGTAACTAGGTGGTTATAAAGGTGTCATTGGGTATTCTGAAAGTATGTGTTGAAGCGCATGGACGAAGATTGGGATTTGTCCATCCATATGACGGAGATATGCTCTGGGCCCTCTCGGTGGAATGTCATCTAGTTAGCTTGCAAGCATGTGACTGGGTCACAAGGGATGACATAACATGGAACGAGTAAAGAGTACTTATCAGTAACGAGGTAGAACTAGGTATGGAGATACCGACGATCAAACCTCGGATAAGTAGAGTATCACGTGACAAAGGGAATTGGTTTCGTATGTTAATGGTTCTATCGATCACGAAGTCATCGTTGAGTATGTGGGAGCCGTTATGGATCTCCAGATCCCGCTGATGGTTATTGATCGGAGAGGTGTCTTCATCATGTCTGCATATTCACGAACCGTAGGGTGACACACTTAAGGTTCGAAGTTGTTTTAAGTAGATATGGAATATGCGTTGGAGACCGAATGTTGTTCGGAGTTTCGGATTGGATCCGGGACATCACGAGGAGATCCGGAATTGTCCGGAGAATAAGATTCATATATTGGGGATCATTTTCTAAGTTAGGAAATGTTCCGGAGTATTTGTATGAGGATTCTAGAAGGTTTCGGAATGTTCCGGAAGGTTCTGGAAGATTTCTTGGAGTTTGCTTGAAAACCAAGAAAGGATCAAGGAATCCTTGTGGGGCAAGACAAGGAGTCGTGGGGGAGGAGGACTCCTCCCCCCTCCCAATCCGCCGGCCAAGGAAGGGAGGGGAGTCCTACTAGGACTCCCCCTCCCATGGCGCCTCCCTCCTTTAAATAGAGGGGTGGAGGCGCCACCCCCTTGCCCCCTCCACTCTTGCCCTAGCCGCCTCTCTCCTTCTCCTTTCTTCTGGTCAGGCTTAGGCGAAGCCCTGTAGAATTCTCTACTCCACCACCACCACCACGCCGTCGTGCTGCTGGGATTCCGTGGAGAAGATCTACTACCTCCGCTGCTCGCTGGAACGAGGAGAGAAAGGTCTGCTTCGACTCCGCACGTGTGACCGACTGCGGTAGCGCTACCGGAACGCGGCGCCGGAAGGATCGTCCACTCGATCTTGAGATTGGCAAGTGATCGTCTACATCAACCACGAGATCCGATCTCGCACAAGGCTTTCGGATCTACAAGGGTTAGTACAGATCTATCTCGTTGCACATGTCTAATAGATTAGGTCTTGGCTTTTATCTAGATTAGATCTAGGTTTTGTTCGTTCTTGCGGTAGAATTTTTTGTTTTCCATGCTACGAACCCATCAGTATGTTCCAGACTTAATCCATACATTGTTGGTTCCTCTTCCCAGGCTTGAACCTCATGATGGTACAGTCTGATAAAATTCATGTAGTATATGCAACCGGGTTTGACTATGGGGTGTAACCTGGTGTCAACGGAGATATACCGATTGTAACCAACGAAGAGGGCACGACTTCCAATGTCACCGACAACCTTGAGAGAGCGGTTCTCCGTGTCCACCCGGTACAACACCGGTTGCCCTTTGGCGAAATCCCCGTTCAACACAAGAAGCAGATCACCATCTGACTCCACAAGGTAAAATTTGTAAGTTCCGCGTACCTGTTCAAAGACTAGGGACGAAATTATTTTGGCCATCGTGACAGTGCTCGCGCGCTGCTCTAACTAGATGTTGGTCGACAAGATGTCTCCATTCTCAAGTAATGCATATACTTCCCCTCGGAATGCCGTCATGCAGACCAGAAGCATACCAGGAGGTGGCGAATGCAATCCTTCTCCAAATGATCCATTGATTTGCCCTATTGGGGTGCTCTCATCGGCCCATGCAATATGATCTGGA
The DNA here is from genome assembly GCA_910589775.1 of Avena eriantha. Classification (NCBI taxonomy): domain Eukaryota; kingdom Viridiplantae; phylum Streptophyta; class Magnoliopsida; order Poales; family Poaceae; genus Avena; species Avena eriantha. The sequence goes on from CAJUXJ010001601.1 coordinate 26,393, forward strand.
TAATCAGTGCAAACAAACACCATCATCGGGGACTTCGTCATGACGACAGATTGAAGAAGATCAGATGGTATGTGTGCTTGAAACTCAGTGTTGGACTTATGAGTGATTGGGTTAAGAAGCCGAATCTGGTACGGCTCAACCCTCTGAGCAAGCACGATGACGCCACGAGAAACACCGACGAAGTAGAATATTTTGGAAGAAGAGGGCATCAGTTAGCACTAAGATGTTTATAATTGAAAATACCAATAAATATCGGATGTGAATGTGAACCTGCGATGGACGTCCATTAGATTTGTCCTGAAGCAATGACCAGTGGCGAGGTTGAGGAAGGTGAAGTCGCCAACGTCTGTAAGTGTGTGATCTATCATGATCCAGTTGTTGAGATGGAATTCGGGCACCTTTAAAGTGCGGCGCCAATCGGTGCAGACTTTCCGACAAGCAGCATAGGTGTCGATGTACTCCTCTTTCTCCAGCAAATAGTCGGCGATCTTGTGAAGTGGGTCGGACGGGAGATCGGCCCAGTTCCTCTTCATCCGGCTACTGGCCATGGCTTACGTGCGGGAATGTTTTGATCGAGGAAGAAAGAAGAACTACCACTACGAGGAGAAGAAGAAGAGGATAACGGACGAGGGAGACAAAGCGGAACTACCGCTGCGAGGAGAAGATGAGACGGGGGAGAAGAAGCGGAACTGCCAATTCAAGTTTGGATCAACGGGCTTTTTTTCGGAACTAGCGCGTGAACCAGCCATGCACCGCATGCAAGTTTTGATCAAACAGACTGATATGTGGGACCTGCTAAAAATTCCATGAAGTGCTCCCCGTGCATAGTGCGCTGACAGGTGGCATGTTTTCTGACATCGCGCCCGCCTCCTCCACCTACGATGGTGCGCGTCCCAGGTTCGAGGGCTGGTGCCGCCCACCAACACATTATTGTGCAATTTTCCATGCTTTGTCGCAACCAGCTCCGCTCCGCTCCTCTCCTCTGCTCCTGCCGCCGCCACTCCGCTCAGTCGTGCACCGCTCTCGTCGTCCCCTTGGGCCGTCGTCCTCCTGCCCTCCCCTCCCTATCATCCCCTCACGTCCCGTCCCCTCCCCTCCCTGCCCTGTCTCCTTGCTGTCGCCCACCGCCCATGCACGTCTGGAAACAAAAACTGAGAGTCGACCGTTAGGTTAGGGGCCCAACGACGCTGGTGATCTGGATCCCGCTCAGAGATGGATCCTGTGAGGCTTGAGAGCACAGATATGGGTCCTGCGCGGCTGGAGAGCACGGAATCTCCTTCAAGTCTGGAGAGCACAGAGGACAACGAAACGGGGGGAGAGGAAGCGGGGTGCAGAGCTTTGGAGGTATGGAGCCCGGAGAAGGTGCCGTGCGTCCACATTGAAAGGTAAGAATTGTGATTGCTTATCTGCATACCCCAATTAGCGTTTCTAGTCCCGTGGTGATGGAAAGGATATGTGTTGGTAACCGCAGGACGTCTGTACAGCTTGTCCTTGAGCATGATTCTTTGTCAAGCGAGCATGAAGGCACTGAAACGTGTGGCGGTGCGGATGATGATGAGAAAGCATATCCAGACGTGGCTGCTCACCCTGATAGGATGGAGAGTAGGGAATATTTGGTTGATTTGAACTTTGAGCCTGACTATGGGACTGATGTGGAAGAGGAATGTGAAGATGTGGAAATGGGATGTAGATACGACGACGAAGACGTGGACATGCCAGTGATATACTTTGACAGGGACAATCCTACAATTGATGAGGGGACGGTCTTTGATAATGTGGAGGACTATAGATATGTAGTTGCAACCTATGCAATCAGAGTTGGTTCGAATTTATCATTGAAAAGAGCGACCAAAAGAGATTTAGGGTGCACTGTAGGGAAAGTAATGTGTGTAAATGGAGATTACATGCATCTCCAATGCGGGGTGGACACCCGTTTCAGGTTGCAATAGCTACATTTAGTTTCAGTCTTTCTCATATTTATTCTGCTGATAACTAGCTCTGAATTATTTGGATTCTTATCGAATGCATATCAAAGTAAACACGAAGAAACACAACTTCCCTAATACTTCTTTAAGTGGTAAAATTAGACCGGCGACTACCAAGTGGATTGCTGCTACTGTACTTGACTGGGTGAGGCAGGATCATAACATTGGACCAGCTGAACTCAGAGCAAAGATTAGCAAAAAGTTTAACGTTCTAATTCCTTATCACAGAGTCTTTGATGGGAAAGAGATGGCTCTAGACTTCATTCAAGGCAAGTGGAATGACAATTTTCATATGTTGTATAGTTTCAAAGCTCAGGTAGAGAAAACATCACCTGGTAGTGTTGTTGACATCGATTACGAGGTTGTGAAAGGGAGAGAAAAGGTCTCGGGGGGGTCAGGTATAAGCAGGCAGATAAGATATGCTTCAGGAGATGTTTTGTCTGCCTGAAGGCATGCTAGAAGGGGTTCCTAGACGGCTGCAGTCCATACTTGGCAATAGGCGCAACTTCTTTAACAGGGAAGTTCAGGGGACATGTTGCTTCTACTTGTGCTTTGGACACGCATAATTGGCTTCTACCCGTAGCTTATGCTGTTCTTGAGGGTGAATCAAATGAAAGCTGGACATGGTTCATGCAGAGACTACGGGAAGTAATTGGTCACCCTGAAGGCTTGGTGATACACACCGGTGCATCTGAGGGTCTTGAGAATGCTGTTGATGCTGTGTTTCCTAGGGTTGCGCATAGGGAATGCATGCGGCACCTCGCTACTAATTTCACGAAGAAGTTCAAAGGAAAGATCTTTGAAGAGGACATGTGGTGATCAACATACACATACATCCTAAGCACGCATGCTACTTACTTGCAGAACATGTATGTAGTGCCAAAGGTGAAAAAATACCTTGAGGAACATCACACCAAGCTATGGTCCAGAAGCAAGTTTGGTGAGTTAAGCAAGGTGGATTTTGTATGCAATAATTTGGCAGAGAGTTTCAATAAGATTTCGTATGCAATAAGATTTCGGGCATGAAGACACTTGGAATTGTTATTTTGTTGGATGCAATAAGACAATGCATAATGGTGAAGATAGATTTAAGGCAAAGAATTTGTGGAAGAAATTTTTTAGGCCATAAAATAGTTCCAAAGGTGGTTATGTTACTAAATGCAAGAACCAGGGCAATGAGAACGATAAAGATGAGGGTGGTCAGAAGTTCCAGAACATTGGCTGAGGTTTATGCAGAATACAAGCATGGAAGTGAACGGAGGTACACTGTAGACATTGGAAACAAGACTTGTTCATGCAGGCAGTGGAAGATTACTGGTCTGCCATGTCACCATGCAATTTACTCCATCTTAAAGCGTAGAGGTAACGGAGCTGAAATAGAGAACTATGTCGACAACTATTTCTCCGTGGACAAGTTTGCTGCAACTTATGCAGAAAACGTACCTATGGCCGATGAAAATGATTGGGATATTGTCAATCCAGGGTTCAAACTTCAACCACCAGTTCTTAGGAGGCCACCCGGGAGGCCTAGAAAGCTAAGGATTGAAGCCTCCATCGATAAAGGTCCAAGGCTGGGAGCTAGGAAAAGGAAATGCGGACGTTGTGGCAGATTCGACCATATCAAGAGGTTGTGCAAAAACCCAGTTACACATGCTATTGTCCCTGTTCACACCCCGGTGGCAGAAAATGAGGCTTCTCAGCCAGAACTGGCGGAAGAGCAGCACGAAGACCGTGATGAGCACTCGGAGGAAAACGTACGTAAGCAGCCAATTTATGAAGAAGTGGAGGTGCCGGCGAGAAAAGGGTGTGAAAAGAAACAAAAGGGTAAGCGGAACGGGGAGGAAAGGGAAAATAATGGAGGTGTATTAGAATATGAAGAAGTTGCAGGGGTGATTGAGGATGTTCTTGAGGATCTTTCGGCTAACTGCAGGAGAAATAATAAATCCCTGCCAATTTCATCTTTGTACGATTCTCCGGATGAAAGGTAAGCTTAAAAATTGTTTTATTTGCCATTTTATCATTTTTTTATCCTCATCAACTGATGCTTAATGCAGCGTGGGCTAGCAGACTAATAAGAGGAGCAGAAAGATGCAAGCACAGTAACGTCCTATGTTGAATTATATCATTGAAACTAAACTAGCCGTGTCGTCTTTATTTATATCTGGTGCGTGCAACGTGTCTGTGATGGGGTCATGTGGACCAGATTACATTTTTTTAAATATTATTACATTAATTTTTTACCTGCATTTGGACGCGGCTACTAGTTCCCATCTCCCTTGCATTCCCATCTCCTCTGGTGCACTCCAGAATTATGGTTGTGCCATCAAGTAGCAGAGTCAGCGTATTGTCCCATCAGGTGTGAACGCAATGACTTTGTTTGTTCAGAATTTGATGACTTTTGATTAGTTTGAAAGACAGAGAAACCTAAAACATGTATCTAGACATGTTTTGGGTATAGACACATTTATTAAATATCTAAAAAAACTAAGTCAGTTATATCTGGACAGGAATAGTACACTATTACAACACGCTCGATCCCTTCTCCTCAGGCGCACCCCAAATTACGGCTGTGCCATCAAGTGCTAGGAGCAGAGTCAGCGTATTGTCCCATCAGATATGCCAGGGAACGCACAAACTTTATTTTCAGGATCGGACGAGTTTCGATCGACTAGTTTCAAAGACAAAGACAACTAAAACATGGCCAACATATATAGATTATGACAATAATTGACCATGACTCAAGTGACCAGATCCAAAGAGCGCATTAAGATACCATACATAGATTTAATTTATGCTTACGTGGCCCTAATCGACTATGATGCTCCCGCAGTCTCCATCACTGATGAAGTTGTCCGCGTTGCTGCCAGCCTCCTCCGCATCGGAATCGATGCCGACGTTCTCGGCAGTGTTCCTCCTCCTCATGGATTCTTCACGGCGCGCTGCATCGATAACGGTGGAGGTCGTACGCCCAAGCACTACCCAGAAGTGCTGCCTCCCTTTGGGGTTGCGCAGATCCGGGTGGATCTCCCGCTGGTGGGTTCCGCACAGCTCAATCAACGCATTCCGCTCCTTCTTGAACAACTTTCGCCAGTACGCGCTCGTACGCGAGTACCGCACCATTGCCCTCTTCCACTCCGATAGCTGGCGGCGGCACTCCTCGATCTGCATCGCCAACGCGTTGTCGCGCAAGAGCGGCGCGACAGGAACCCCGGCGTAGCTGAGCTCGAAGCCGGCCGAAAGCCTCGCTAACGACGGTGCGAGTATGTCGTAGTGGGCGAACATCTGAGCCTCGTGCAAGCTGAGTTTGGGCCTCTCCCTCTCCATGGCGATGAAGGAACACAATCTGATTTTTGGCCCCGAGGTTAAGGGGATAAGGGCAAGGACGTAGGCCCAGCGTAGTTACCACGACCAATCAGTTCGTAGAACAGACTTCTCGCGGATCGCCCTCGCGAAGAACATCACTATCGTCCACGCACCCCGATCCAACGGTGCATAACAATCGGGGATCGGGTCTTTTAGAAGCCCAGAGCGGTTGCTGGTTAGTTCTGCGTCCCGATTGTTTGTGGCCAACGGCGGTAGTTGAAAATAATACACATTTCAATGACACTGGTGGATCCATGTGTGGTCTCTAAAGAGAACACACATCCAATGACTCTGGTTGTTATTAGTAAAAAGAACACACATGCAATGACACTGGTGGATCCATATGTGGTATGTGAAAAAACACACATGCAATGACTCCAGTTATTGTTAGTGAAAAGAACACACACGCAATGACACTGGTGGATCCATGTGTGATCTCTAAAGAGAACACACATTTCAATGACACTGGTGGATCCATATGTGGTATGTGAAAAGAACAGTCATGAAATGACTTAGTTGTTGTTAGTAAAAAGAACACACATGCAATGACACTAGTGGATCCATAGTTGGATTATGAAAAGAGCACACATGCAATGACACCGGTGGATGAGCACACATTTCAATGACTCTGGTTGTTGTTAGTAAAAAGAACACACATGCAATGACACTGGTGGGTCCATGTGTGGTCTCTGAAGAGAACACACATGCAATGACTCTGGTTGTTGTTACTAAAAATAGCTCACATGCAATGACACTGGTGGATCCGTGTGTTGATTGTGATGAGAACACACATGCAATGACACTGGTGGATCCATAGGTGGTATGTGAGAAGAACAACCATGAAATGACTCTAGTTGTTGTTAGTAAAGAGAACACACATGCAATGACTCCAGTTGTTGTTAGTGAAAAGAACACACATGCAATGACTCAAGTCATTGTTAGTGAAAAGAACATACATACAATGACACCGATGGATCCATGTGTGGTCTCTCAAGAGAGCACACATTTCAATGACTCTGGTTGTTGTTAGTAAAAAGAACACACATGCAATGACACTTGTGGATCCATGTGTGGTCTCTGAAGAGAACACACATGCAATGACTCTAGTTGTTGTTACTAAAAAGAGCACACATGCAATGACACTGGTGGATCCATGTGTGGATTGTGAAGAGAACACATATGCAATGACACTGGTGGATCCATAGGTGGTATGTGAGAAGAATAGCCATGAAATGACTCTAGTTGCTCTTAGTAAAAATAACACACATGCAATGACTCCAGTTGTTGTATGTGAAAAGAACACACATGCAATGACTCTAGTTGTTGTTAGTGAAAGAACATACATGCAATGACACCGATGGATCCATGTGTGGTCTCTGTAGAGAACACACATTTCAATGACACTGGTGGATACATATGTGGTATGTGAAAAGAACACACATGCAATGACTCTGGTTGTTGTTAGTGAAAAGAACACACATGCAATAACACTGGTGGATCCATAGGTGGTATGTGAAAGAACACACATTTCAATGACTCTGGTTGTTGTTACTAAAAAGAACACACATGCAATGACACTGGTGGATCCATGGGTGGATTGTGAAAAGAACACACATGCAATGACACTGGTGGATCCATGATGGATTGTGAAAAGAGCACATATGCAATGACTCCAGTTGTTGTTAGTGAAAAGAACATACATGCAATGACACTGGTGGATCCATGTGTGGTCTCTGTAGAGAACACACATTTCAATGACACTGGTTGATCCATATGTGGTATGTGAAAAGAACACACATGCAATGACTCTGGTTGTTTTTAGTGAAAAGAACACACATGCAATGACACTGGTGGATCCATCTGTGGTATGTGAAAAGAACACACATGCAATCACTCAAGTTGTTATTAGTGAAAAGAACATACATGCAATTACACCGGTGGATCCATGTGTGGCCTCTAGAGAGAGCACACATTTCAATGACTCTGGTTGTTGTTAGTAAAAAGAACACACATGCAATGACACTAGTGGATCCATGTGTGGTCTCTGAAGAGAACACACATGCAATGACATTGGTTGTTGTTACTAAAAAGAACACACATGCAATGACACTGGTGGATCCATGTGTGGATTGTGAAGAGAACACACATGCAATGACATTGGTGGATCCATAGGTGGTATGTGAGAAGAACAACCATGAAATGACTCTGGTTGTTGTTAGTAAAAAGAGCACACATGCAATGACACTGGTGGATCCATAGGTGGTCTCTGAAGAGAGTACACATGCAATGACTCCAATTGTTGTTAGTGAAAAGAACACACATGCAATGACACTGGTTGTTGTTACTAAAAAGAACACACATGCAATGACACTGGTGGATCCATATGTGGACTGTGAAAAGAGCACACATGCATGACTCTAGTTGTTTTTAGTGAAAAGAAAATACATGCAATGACACTGGTGGATCCATAGGTGGTATCTGTAGAGAACACGCATTTCAATGACACTGGTGGATCCATATGTGGTATGTGAAAAGAACACACATGCAATGACTCTAGTTGTTGTTAGTGAAAAGAACACACATGCAATGACTCTGGTGCATCCATAGGTGGTATGTGAAAAGAACACACATTTCAATGACTCTGGTTATTGTTACTGAAAAGAACACACATGCAATGACACTCGGGGATCCATGGTGTATGACCAAGAGAACACATATGCAATGACACTGGTGGATCCATAGGTGGTATGTCAAAAGAACACAATTTCAATGACTATGGTTGTTGTTACTAAAAAGAACACACATGCAATGACACTTGTGGATCCATGGGTGGATTGTGAAAAGAACATACATGCAATGACACTGGTGGATCCATATGTGGATTGTGAAAAGAACACACATGCAATGACACTGGTGGATCCATAGGTGGTATGTGAAAAGAACACACATTTCAATGACTCTGTTTGTTGTTACTAAAAAGAACACACATGCAATGACACTGGTGGATCCATGGGTGGATTGTGAAAAGAGCACACATGCAATGACACTAGTGGATCCATATGTGGTATGTGATAAGAACACACATGCAATGACTCCAGTTGTTGTTAGTGAAAAGAACATACATGCAATGACACCGGTGGATCCATGTGTGGTCTCTAAAGAGAGCACACATTTCAATGACTCTTGTTGTTGTTAGTAATAAGAACACACATGCAATGACACTAGTGGATCCATGTGTGGTCTCTAAAGAGAACACACATGCAATGACTCTAGTTCTTGTTACTAAAAAGAGCACACATGCAATGACA
>CAJUXJ010001602.1:0-34638 GCA_910589775.1 Avena eriantha
CCACCAGTGTCATTGCATGTGTGTTCTTTTTACTAACAACAACCAGAGTCATTGCATTTGTGTTATTTTCACCATAGCACATAGGTATCCACAGTTTCAATGGATGTGTGTTCTTTTGCAATCCACCTATGGATCAACTTAGTGGTCATTGCATGTGTGCTCTTTTTATAACAACAAACTAGAGTCATTGCATGTGTGTTCTCTTTAGAGACCACACATGGATCCACCAGTGTCATTGCATGTGTGTTCTTTCACATACCACATATGGAATCTACCAGGTGTCATTTGCATGTGTGTTCTTTTCACATACCACATATCGATCCACCAGTTGTCATTGCATGTGTGTTCTTTTCACAATCCATCCATGGATCCACCAGTGTCATTGCATGTGTGTTCTTTTAACTCACAACAACCAGAGTCATTGAAATGTGTGTTCTCTTTAGAGACCACACATGGATCCACCAGTGTCATTGCATGTATGTTCTTTTTACTAACAACAACTAGAGTCATTGCATGTGTGTTCTTTTCACATAGCACATATGGATCCATCAGTGTCATTGCATGTGTGCTCTTTTCACAATCCACCCATGGATCCACCAGTGTCATTGCATGTGTGTTCTTTTTAGTAACAACAACCAGAGTCATTGCATGTGTGTTCTTTTCACATACCACATATGTATCCACCAGTTTCATTGCATGTGTGTTCTTTTGACAATCCACCTATGGATCCACTAGTGTCATTGCATGTGTGCTCTTTTTACTAACAACAACCAGAGTCATTGCATGTGTGTTCTCTTTAGAGACCACACATGGATCCACCAGTGTCATTGCATGTGTGTTCTTTTCACATACCACATATGGATCCACTAGTGTCATTGCATGTGTGTTCTTTTCACAATCCACCCATGGATCCACTAGCACTAGTGGAAAACGGGCCTCCAGTCCCGGCCCGTAAGGGGCTTTAGTCCCGGCCCTGGTAACCGGGACTGGAGGGACGGGACTAAAGGCCCACCCATTAGTCCCGACCCTCTTACCAGCCGGGACTAATGGGCATCCACGTGGCTATCTCTACGGGCGCTGTGTGCCCCCCATTAGTCCCGGTTCGTATTACGAACCGGGACAAATGGTTCTCTGTCGCAGCAGTATTTTAGGCACATTCTCTGCCGCGGCAGAGAATTTAATTTGTATTCTTTTTTTCATTTCAAACTAGTTTTCTACACTACCACATACCTTACATGTTCGTGCATACATGAGATAACTTCTCTTAAGATCGAGCATACAAATATATACATGATAGTTACACATGGAGATCACAATTATCGGGACTAGAGCCCGTCTATTCAATTACACGGTCGGGGATCATCGGCGCCTATTCACACTAAATTCTCCGGTGTCATCTATCATCTCGTTCATCAAGAATCCTGCCAGTTCTTTAGCAATTGCTACTACGCGTTGCTGTGGTAGGAGCTGATCCCGCATTTTCTCGAACTATATAAGAAAAGGAGATCAATATGAATATCGATCATGATAACAAAAAGTGACGGTAATAAAAATAATGTTATGAATGTATTTCTTACATCGACTCTATAATCATTCAGCTCACTCGTAAACGTGCGAATGAACTCGCAAATGTAGAATCCACATAGATTCGTCCCCTATGGCTGCCTCGCGCACTTTACGAGAATAGAATTCAATCAAAATAATAATCATGCATCATAATTGTATTGAAACTAGAAGTAAAGAGATGCGCCTACTACTTACCGAGACCGGCTTAAACGTCAGCTTCTCAGTAAAGTCACCCGTAACCGCACTCTTGAACTGGTTCCAAACCCTACCCGGTAAAGAAAATGAATGAGTTATTTATTACGTGATATCTCAGGAAATCAACGAAAGAGACCACTGTAGTGCAAAAATTACCTCTGGAGCATGTCCTGCATGTCACTAAACTGTTCCAGGGGTCTCTTTAATGGGTCCATGACTTCAACTCTTCCCTTATCAAGTTGAATGTCCATGAGAATCAAGTGGAAGCTGTACACGTTCATATATACATCAGTAACTCATCAATTACACTTAACATCGAGTAAGCAAAAGAGAATGTGTACAATAGAGTAAGACACTCACGCGAAATTGTAAGGAAACAGTATGTGGTCACAGAAATTTTTCTCCGTTAGAAACCTTAGAAGGTTTTCCTGTGTTTCCTCAGGTTTTTCCTTTAGCGTCCGACAATGTATTTTATCTGGGTCAATGAACCCAACACTGAAGATTGACCTTCTTTTACATTCCATGATCTTCATTCTGCATAATAATAGAGTACAAAAGGATATAATTAGGATAATTACATGTAATGAACTGAACAACTGAAAAAATGAACAGCTTATATATAGACAATGAATTCAACAACTTACAAACAATAGCAACTCATGAGACTTTTGTCGATGGCGTCGAAAATGTATAACTGGAAGAGTTCTGGAAACTCAACATGGACCTCTTCTTCTCGGAAGTAGTAGTCATGTGGGACTTTCGCCATGATCATTATTCTCTCCTCCTTTACGGCTTTCAAGTACCATTTATGTAAACTCCGCATTTGTGTTGGCAGTTGTTGGAACTGCTCAAAGCTGACCAAAGGATTCCCTGGGACATATGTAGGGAGTACCTGAGCCTTGGGTAACTTGTCGTCCTGGGAACCTAGCAATTCCTCAACAGTCACATTCATAGCGGCCGCAAGCTTCTTAGCTTCTTCCATATCCTGCTGGGGAGTGTCATAGGATACCACCTTGAGGGGTGGGGTCGATTTTTTGGCCTGTTCCCCGAGCTGGGGGATGTCTTTCTTTTCCCGGTTGCACTTTGACTTGATGATTTGCTCCCTCTTGCACTTCCACTTGATTTGCTCTTCTTCACTTCCTTCTGAAGTGTGCGTCGATAGTCATCTGGCTTATGGTGCAAGTCATATTGCGATTTTCGTGTTCAGAAAAGAAAGTGCATAGGCTTTTTGCTTCTCGGTGTATACCGGGGCGGGCTCGAGTTTCTTCTTTTGAAGCTGCGCAACACATTCGGCCTTTACGATCATGTTAGTTTCCTTGTCAGTACGATCGTAAGGTCTGATAGAAAGATTCTTATGAGGTACTCTTGGGAGGGGCGACATTTGTCGTTTTGGGCTCCTGCGTCATTTAGTACTAATCGGAGGTTGCGGCGAAGATCGAGATGGACTCGGGCTGTGGTGGTCGTAGTCATGGGGTGGGCTTCTTGGAGGTGATGGAGGTGAAGGTGACATGCGACCACTCGGAGGCGGTGTTGGCTTTGGCGTCCAGCCTAGAAGCTTGATGTTGTTCTTGTCCCATAGAATGATACCACCCAGTACTTCTCCGAGTGTCCTCTCACCTTCAGGTCCAGGGATGTCAAGCTCCATTGAGTCCCACCCCATTGCGATTTCATCCACACCAACTTTAGCATAGCCAGCTGGAATCTCACGGCCATGCCAGCGTGCGCCAGGTGGACAAGGTAAAGCACATCCGACTGCCACCTTGATGGATAGGTTCTTCACCTTCTGATGGAGCTCACAAGATGCCTGCTCCTTGATTCCATCCACGGGGTAGCCGGGACCGCCATCTACCATACGTGCATCGTTAGAAGGGACCTCCAATTCAGCCACGCTGCTTTTCCGCTGAGATGGGATGGCGGTAATATTGAGTACAAGATCTTGTAGGCGCGCTGCTCCTCGAAGTTCGTCAATCTGTTGCTGATGCATTCGAAGTGTTCCTATCAACTCGGTCAACTTGTCTCCCTCCTCCTCCTGCCGTCTCCTCTTTGCTCTCTCTTGGCTCCTATAAGTATCTCTATCTTTGGGAAACCCCATCTCCCACGTATAACTAGGCCAAGGCCTCGTACACGTCCTCCGCGTTCGTCATTCCCGAGGACCTTTGTCAGCAAGTCTTTCTCTCTATCGGGACGGAACTTTGTTGTCCCCGCTTTAATCTCCTTCACCACTTTCTGCCATGTATCCCGGGGTATCCTAATCCCGTCACTTCAAATAAGGTCCCCTGTACTTTCGTCATACTCACTCCCATGCCCAAGGAACCAATTCCTTGCCCTCAGATCCCATTCTTCGCGTATTGGTTCTGGAGTGATCCCTTTAGCAAGCAGCTCATTCTCTTTAGCATCCCACTTTGGCATGGCAGCCGCGTAGCCCCCTGGCCCCAGGTGATGGTGATATTTCTTCATCGCGGCATTTTTCTTGTTTTTTTCGACATTTCCATAGCAGGTTGTGAATCCTTGTACTTCACAAATGCATCCTAGTTAGCCTGCTGCTTCGTTAGATAGCATTCAAATTTAGGAGCCTTCTTCGTCTTCTGATACTTTTGCCATAATGCTTTCTTCCTAGTTCTTGAATAGTTCGGCCATCTTCGTAAGAGTCCACTGCTTGACTTTCTTCCTCAATGCAGCTGTGTCGGCATCATCCTCACATTCCGGCAGGGTGAAATGTGTCATGAGGTCATTCCAAAGACCCTCTTTGCACCTGTCGGAGACATACTCACCCTCTTTCGCCCCTTTGGTCTTATTCCACTCTCGAACAGTGATCGGGATGCGATCCCTAACCATAACTCCGCATTGTTGTTTAAATACAGTTTTAGCCTTTTCGGGTTCCACCGGTTCACCCCTTGGTGATACCCGCGTAATTCTATAACGCGTAGATGCGTCCAACTTTTTGGCCGGGCCTCGTTTGGAATATTTTTTGCTCGATGTGGAGGCCTAAGAGAAGAAACATTCGTCAATTTATATATATATACAACTCAATTAATCCATCTACTGATCACCAGACTTCGTATATATACCTCGCCGTCGGCTTCTCCACCACCGGAGCCGTTGGCTTCTCCTTGATCATTCCGGTCGACCTTCTCTCCCTCACCGGAGGGGTTCAGATAAATCGACGGAGATTCGGGTGGATCAACATGGGGGGTGTCGTTGATCATATCCTCGAGAATTTCTTCCTGTGCTAGGTCTCTCTGGATTGGATCCATAGTTTTCTACAAAATGCACAGAATGACATTTTTCATTCAATATTTTTGCATAAAATAACACTAAACAATAATATGAACACGCAATTTTAGTGGTGCCCTAACCCTAACCCTAAGTCCGGGCAGCCTGCAAGCACCACCACCCCAACCCTATCTCCGGGGCCCACGAGCACCACCACTCTAACCCTAAGTCCGGGGGCCCGTGAGCACCACCACCCTAACCCTATCTCCGGGCGGCCCGCGAGCACTACCAGCCTAACCCTAAGTCCGGGGGCCCGCGAGCACCACCACCCTAACCCTATCTCCGGGCGGCCCGCGAGCACTACCACCCTAACCCTAAGTCCGGGGGCCCACGAGCAATACCACATTAACCCTAACTCCGGGGGCTCGCGAGCACTACCACATTAACCCTAAGTCCGGGTGCCCGCGAGTACTACCACCCTAACCCTAAGTCCGGGCGGCCCGCGAGCACCACCACCCTATCCCTAAGTCCGGGGACAAAAAGTACTACTAAAAAAATACACTAGAAATAATAGTAATACAAAAAATATAAAAAAAACAAGTAATAATTCTATTTATCTATTACTAGTAATTTTATCTATCTATTACTAAAAAAATACACTAGAAATACTAGTAATACAAAAAATATAAAAAAACAAGTAATAATTCTATCTATCTATTACTAATAATTTTATCTATCTATTACAAAAAAATACACTTGAAATACTAGTAATACAAAAAATATAAAAAAAACAAGTAATAATTCTATCTATCTATTACTAATAATTCTATCTATCTATTACAAAAAAATACACTAGAAATACTAGTAATACAAAAAATATAAAAAAAACAAAAAATGGCCGGTGGCCGGGGTGCCGCCCGGGCTCGCCGGTTGCGGGGCGCCGCCCGGGCTCGCTGGGGGGAAGCGCGTGGCCGGTCGCGGGGCGCCCGCCCGGCCTGCTCCCCTACAGTTCCGGCACCGCCGCGCCGTCGCGCCGTCGCGTAGTCGCCGGATAGGGGAGCGAAGGAGAGGGGGCGCGGGGTAGCTCTAGCGGGGGTGCGCGCGCGGCGGCTGAAGTGGCGGTGGCGGTTGGGGGCGGTGGCGGCAGCGGTTGGGGTGGTGGCGGCCGGAGAATCGGGCAGCCTGCTGGCGTCTCAGTTCGTCCTTCGCGCGTGGGGGGTGCTCTGCGTGGGGAGAAGAAGGGGCGCGCGGCGCGCCAAATGTATAGTGGGGAACTTTAGTCCAGGTACGTGATACGAACCGGGACTAAAGGTCCCTCCTTTAGTCCCGGTGCGTGCCACGCACTGGGACTAAAGGCTCTTCGGCCCAGCCCAACAGGCGCGCGCCAAGCCACACCTTTAGTCCCGGTGTGTAGCACGCACCGGGACTAAAGGTCCCTTTTTCAAAAAAAATCAACCTGGTGCGCGCCTGTTTAAAAAAAATTCAATTAGCATATTATTTAATCATTTGAATTTTACAGTTTTTGCATACTTATGAATTTGAGAAAAAATTCAACATGAAAATTTCTTGAATTTGAATAACTAATCCAAATCTATTTTCTGTTTTATAAAATAATTATTATAACTAGTGAAACTAATAACCATTTTGCCATTTTCAATTTAAAAATGCATTAAAATTATATTTTGCATATTTTTGAATAAGTGATTCAAATCAATTTTCTGTTTTATAAAATAATTATTCTAACTAGTCAAACTATTAACCATTTTGCCATTTTCATGTAATTCCGACGCTCCGGTGGTCTTCCTCCGGCGAAACCCTAGACCGGGGGCCCCGGATCGTCTACCCCACCTTATTTTTTCCCGCCCATTTTCTTCCCGCCCGTTCTCTTCCGGATCGTATCCCCTTTAGGGTTTAGGGTTTAGGGTTTAGGGTTTTTGGTTTAGGGTTTAGGGTTTTTGGTTTAGGGTTTAGGGTTTAGGGTTTTTGGTTTAGGGTTTAGGTTTTTGGTTTAGGGTTTAGGGTTCCCTCCTCTGACTTTGGGTTTAGGGTTTTTGGTTTAGGGTTTAGGGTTTAGGGTTTTTGGTTTAGGGTTTAGGGTTTAGGATTTTTAGTTTGGGTAGGTTTAGGGTTTAGGGTTTAGGGTTTAGGGTTTAGGGTTCCCTCCTCTGACTTAGGGTTTAGGGTTCCCTCCTCCGACGTAGGGTTTAGGGTTTAGGGTGTAGACTCATATCTGCCGCCTCTCTCCACTCTATCCCATGGCTTCCACCATACCTCTAACCCCAGGGAGGCGGAGATGGAGTCTTTCACGGGCTAGCAGGAAAATATTTTCCGAGGCGGAACTTCCGAAGATGCCATAGGGCGTGTGCACCAAGGGCATCTTCGAGAAGTTCCGCCACGGGAGATTTCCCAACCCATTCCTCCATCCATGGGGATGAAACTCTCCATCCATGTTGGCTTGGTCGTTGCCATAGCACATCTAGACTCATATCTGCCGCCTCTCTCCACTCTATCCCATGGCTTCCACCATACCTCTAACCCCAGGGAGGCGGAGATGGAGTCTTTCACGGGCTAGCAGGAAAATATTTTCCGAGGCGGAACTTCCGAAGATGCCATAGGGCGTGTGCACCAAGGGCATCTTCGAGAAGTTCCGCCACGGGAGATTTCCCAACCCTTTCCTCCATCCATGGGGATGAAACTCTCCATCCATGTTGGCTTGTTGAGTTGCTTGCCATGGCGTATCGATGCTCCTTTTATAGGGACGGCGCCGCTTCTACTTTGTCTTCTTCCTCCGACAGGGCGTCGTGCGCTACATGCTTTATCTCATCGAGGAGTGCGTCCACCCATGCGCCCTTATCCTACCGACAGCTTTAGTCCTGGTTTGAGCCCCCACCCGGTACTAAAGGTTACCCACGCGTCCTTATCCCACCGACAGTTTTGTTAGATGACACAAAAACCACCTTTAGTCCCGGTTGCACCCGACCAGCTGGTACTAATTAAAGGTTAGCCACCCCCCAGATAAGGCCCTCCCAGATAAGCCTCCCCCAAATAAGGCCCCCCATATTTTGTCCCGGTTTGAGCCCCCACCCAGGATGAAAGTTTCCCGCGCCACTGCGTTCCCGCGCTTTCCACCGGTTCCCACCTCTGTCTTCCTGCCATTTTTTCAGTATATATATGTACGCTTGGCCTCCATTTACATATCACATCTAGACTCATCATTCTCTTCCCATGGCTTCCATCGTATCTCTAACCACCCGGGAGGCGGAGGCGCTTTGCGCCTCAAACTACCCCTGCCCACCGGGCTACCGCGTCCCCACCGGCTAGATGCTGAGCGCCGGAGGCGTGCCAGGTCCCTCCTGTCCCTCTAGGTGTGGAGCGCCGGATGGCCATCACGAACCACTACTACCTCGAGCTCACGCTAGAGCAGCGGAGGAATCCCAACTGGCATCCCGAATATTTCCCGACTTGGGAAGCCTTCTTCATCAATCGGCATGAGAGGGCGCTCGCCAGGCACGAGGAGGGAGGCCCACCTCCTTCGAAGTTCAACAAGGCCGGCCGTCGGCTGTGGTGGTGTGGTCGGACTCTCCAGAGTGTCATGGCCTACAACACGACCGACAATAACCCCCGCCTGCGGTACCCTCAAATCCAGCCCACGCGTGCCCAACCTTCAAGGTTCGACTACGGCGACCCCGACGACGACAGCGACGATGGCGCCGGCGACTACGACGACTACAGTGGCACGTATTATAGGGCTAGGCAGGAGCATGACTGAATCACTCCAACCATTAGGCATGTTTCTTAATTTTCAGTTGTGCTATGTATCCTTAGTGTTTGTGGGTTCCTTCTCTTGTGATGGTTCCTTCTCTTTGTGTGATCACCTACCGCGGCTCAGAACGTCTAGTTTGATTGAGCAAGATGTATTACATGAAAGGGGACCTTTATGTCTCAAATAAAAGGTTTAATACATTACATAGATTTATGTCTAAAATAAAAGGTTTAATTACATAGATTTATGTCTCAAATAAAAGGTTTAATACATTATTACACATCACCAACATCTAGTGTTGTGGTTTTCTTCTGCACCGTAGCCATGGAGAATCTTCATCATTTAACAGGATGCTTGGGTCAGTTTTCACTTTGAAGGGCGGAATTTCATGAAACTTATTGTAATCTTCTGACATGTCTGTCTTGTCATCCACTCCCACGATGTTTCTTTTCCCTGAAAGAACTATGTGGCGCTTTGGCTCATCGTATTCTGTACTCTTTTGCTTATCTTTCCTTTTTCTCGGTTTGGTAGACATGTCCTTCACATAGAAAACCTGAGCCACATCGTTGGCTAGGACGAATGGTTCATCCATGTACGCAAGATTGTTGAGATCCACTGTTGTCATGCCGTACTTTTCGTCTACATGTACCCCGCCTCCTGTCAGCTTGACCCATTTGCACCGAAACAAAGGGACCTTAAAAGTAGGTCCATAGTCAAGTTCACATATCTCCTCTATGTACCCATAATATGTGTCAATCTGCCCATTGTCATCTGTTGCATCAAAGCGGACACCACTATTTTTTGTTGGTGCTCTTTTTATCTTGGGCGATCATGTAAAATGTATTCCCATTTATCTCGAACCCTTGGAAAGTACATATAGTCGAAGATGGTAACCTGGCCAACGAGTACAACTCATCTCCAACAGCGGTGTTATTCATGAGATGTGTCTGCAACCAATTGCCAAAATTCTTCTCGTGTTCCCCTTTATTCAAGGATTCAGGCTTCCCCGGGTTTTTAGAGCGTAGAATATTCTTGTGTTTCTCGATATACGGAGCCACCACGGTGGAATTGTGTAGAACTGTGTAGTGTGCTTGAGTGAAAGAATGCCCGTACCTACATACCATTGATTTCCTTCCTAGTGTGCCTTTTCCAGTCATCCTCCCCTCATACCGAGATTCAGGAACACCAATCGGCTTAAGGTCAGGAAGAAAGTCAACACAAAACTCAATGACCTCCTTTGTTCCATAGCCCTTGGAGATGCTTCCTTCTATCCTAGCACGGTTATGAACATATTTCTTTAAGACTCCCATGAACCTCTCGAAGGGGAACATATTGTGTAGAAACACAGGACCGAGAATTCTAATCTCTTCGACTAGGTGAACTAGGAGGTGCGTCATAATATTGAAGAAGGATGGTGGGAACAACAACTCGAAGCTGACCAGACATTAGACCACATCAATCTGTAACCCTGATAGACTTTCTCGATAGATTACCTTCGGAGAAATTGCATTGAGGAATGCACATACCTTCACAATGGCTAGTCGAACATTTTCTGGTAGAATTCCCCTCAATGCAACCGGAAGCAATTGCGTCATAAGCACATGGAAGTCATGAGACTTTAGGTTTTGAAATTTTTTCTCTTTCATATTTACTATTCCCTTTATATTCGACGAGAAGCCAGACGGGACCTTGCTACTGAAAAGGACTTCAAAAAAGATTTCCTTCTCTTCTTTGGTAAGAGCATAGCTGGCAAGCCCTTGAAACTGCCCTGGATGCTTGCCGTCTCATCCTTTATGATGTTGCTGGTCCTCCCGTGCTGCCGAGGTATCTTTTGACTTCCCATACAAGCCTAGGAAGCCTAGAATATTCACGCAAAGATTCTTCGTCAAGTGCATCACGTCGATTGCAGAGCGGACCTCATGCACTTTCCAATAGGGCAGCTCCCAAAATATAGATTTCTTCTTCCACATGGGTGCATGTCCGGTAATGGGGTCTTTCGGAACAGGTTGTCCTCCAGGACCCTTTCCAAAGATTACATCCAAATCCTTGACCATACCAAATACATCAGCACCACTACGGGGGACAGGCTTCATCCGGGTTTTTGCCTTGCCATTGAAATGCTTGCCTTCTTCTTTAAGGGATGACTGGGCGGAAGAAAACAACGATTGTACGGGTACACATTCTTTCTACATTTATCCAGATATATACTTTCAGTCTCATCTAAACAGTCATGCATGCATTGTATCCTTTGTTCGTCTGTCCTGAAATGTTACTAAGAGCAGGCCAATCATTGATGGTTATGAACAACAACGCTTGTAGGTCAAATTCCTGCTGTTTGTGCTCATCCCACACACGTACACCTGGTTTGGCCCACAACTGTAGAAGTTCATCAACTAATGGACTTAGGTACACATCAATGTTGTTGCCGGGTTGCTTCGGGCCTTGGATGAGCACTGGCATCATAATGAACTTCCACTTGATGCACAACAAAGGAGGAAGGTTGTAGATACATAGAGTCACGGGCCAGGTGCTGTGACTGCAGTTCTGCTCCCCAAAAGGATTCATGCCATCGGTACTTAGACCAAACCATAAGTTCCTTGCGTCACCAGCAAAGTCTGGGAAGTCTCTCTCGATTTTTCTCCACCGCCGACCATCAGCAGGGTGCCTCAACATCCCGTCTTTCTTACGGTCTTCCATGTGCCATCGCAACAACTTGGCATGCTCTTTATTGCTGAACAAACGTTTCAACCGTGGTATTATAGGAGCATACCACATCACCTTGGCAGGAACCCTCTTCCTGGGTTGCTCGCCCTCAACATCACCAGGGTCATCTTTTCTGATCTTATACCGCAATGCAGTGCATACCGGGCATTTATCCATATTCTCGTACTTCTCACCGCGGTAGAGGATGCAGCCATTAGGGCATGCATGTATCTTCTGCACGTCTAATCCTAGAGGGCAGACAAGTTTCTTTGCTTCGTATGTACTAGAGGGCAATTGGTTATTTCTTGGAAGCAGCTTCTTCATTATTACCAGCAACTTTTCAAATCCCGAGTCAGTCATACCGGTCTCTGCCTTCCACTTCAACAATTCCAGTGTGCTACCCAGCTTCTTCTGGCCATCTTCACAAGTTGGATACAGCAATGTGTTGTGGTCCTGTAACATCTGCTCGAACTGCAACCTCTCCTTTTCTGTGTCGCAGTCTCGCCTTGCATCACTAATGACCCGACCAAAATCATCAACGGGCTCATCTGGTTCCCGTTCTTCACCCCCTTCTTTTTCATTATCTTCAACTTCGGTATCATCATATTCAGGGAACATAGATTGGTAGTTGCCATCATCGTTCTCTTCTTCATCGCCGTCTTCCATCATAACCCCTCTTTCTCCGTGCTTGGTCCAAACATTATAGCCGGACATGAAACCGAACCGAAGCAGGTGGCTCTGAATGACACTTGAGGAAGTGTGAGCCTGCTCATTCCGACATTCAATACATGGACAACACATAAAACCATCCCGCCGCTTGTTCGCCTCAGCCACAAGGCGAAAAGAACGCACGCCTTCTCTGTAAGCGTCAGAGCGTCGGTCACCGTACATCCATGGGTGGCTCATCTACATCATACAACCATGCATATATATCAAACGCAATCACGATGCTTAAATTAGTACCGCGCAGTCAAAATAAGAAAATAGTTGCTACCCTTTTAGGACACTTCAAAACAAAGAGGAGAAACCTTAAATGTCGCTCTAACACCTCATATCATATTTTGTCTTGTGTAAACTCAAGTGGCATCGCTCTAATAGGCATTTCAGCGAACTTCTCTAGTGCATATGAAGAAAAAAAGTTAGCACAAAGTTACCCACCTCTCACATAGGAAACAAACAGGAGAGAGTGGAGGGCTGGGTGCATATATATAGGGCCAGGCCATTAGTCCCTGTTTGAGATACAAACCGGGACTAAAGGTTCTGCCAGGAGCACGTGCGCCGGCCCAGACCCATTTGTCCAGGTTTGTATCTCAATGACACTGGTGGATCCATAGGTGGATTGTGAAAAGAGAATACATGCAATGACACTGGTGGATCCATGTGTGGTCTCTGAAGAGAACACACATACAACGACTCTGGTTGTTGTGAGTAAAAAGAACACACATGTAATGACACTGGTGGATCCATGTGTGGTCTCTGAAGAGAACACACATACAACGACTCTGGTTGTTGTGAGTAAAAAGAACACACATGTAATGACACTGGTGGATCCATGGGTGGATTGTGAAAAGAACGCACATGCAATGACACTGGTGGATCTATATGTGGTATGTGAAAAGAACACACATGCAATGACACTGGTGGATCCATGTGAGGTCTCTAAAGAGAACACACATGCAAACACTCTAGTTGTTGTTAGTAAAAAGAGCACACATGCAATGACACTAGTGGATCCATAGGTGGATTGTGAAAAGAACACACATGCAATGACACTGGTGGATACATATGTGGTATGTGAAAAGAACACACATGCAATGACTCTTGTTGTTGTTAGTAAAAAGAACACACATGCAATGACACTTGTGGATCCATAGGTGGATTGCGAAAAGAGCACACACGCAATGACACTGGTGGATCCATATGTGGAATGTGACAGAACACACATGCAATAACTCTAGTTGTTGTGAGTAAAAAGAACACACATGCAATGACACTGGTGGATCCATGGGTGGATTGTGAAAAGTGAGCACATGCAATGACACTGGTGGATCCATATGTGGTATGTGAAAAAAGAACACACATGCAATGTCTCAAGTTGTTGTTAGTCAAAAGAACACACATGCAATGACACTGGTGGATCCATGTGTGGTCTGTGAAGAGAACACACATTTCAATGACACTGGTGGATCCATATGTGGTATCTGAAAAGAACACACATGCAATGACACTGGTGGATCCATAGGTGGATTGTGAAAATAGCACACATGCTATGACACTAGTGGATCCATATGTGGTATCTGAAGAGAACACACATGCAATGGCTCTGGTTGTTATTATTAAAAAGAGCACACATGCAATGACACTTGTGGATCCATATGTGGTATGTGGAAAGAACACACATGCAATGACTCCGGTTATTGTTAGTAACAAGACCACACATGCAATGACACTGGTGGATCCATGTGTGGTCGCTAAAGAGAACACACATTTCAATGACTCTGGTTGTTGTTAGTAAAAAGAACACACATGCAATGGTACTGGTGGATCCATGTGTGGTGTCTGAAGAGAACACACATGCAATGACTCTGGTTGTTGTTAGTAAAAAGAGCACACATGCAATGACACTAGTGGTTCCATGTGTGGTCTATGAAGAGAACACATATTTCAATGACACTGGTGGATCCATATGTGGTATGTGAAAATACCACACATGCAATGACACTAGTTGATCCATATGTGGTATGTGAAAAGAACACCCATGAAATGACTCCAGTTGTTCTTAGTAAAAAGAACACACATGCAATGACACTGGTGGATCCATAGGTGGATTGTGAAAAGAGCACACATGCAATGACACTGGTGGATCCATGTGTGGTCTCTAAAGAGCACACACATACAACGACTCTCGTTGTTGTGAGTAAAAAGAACACACATGCAATGACACTGGTGGATCTATATGTGGTATGTGAAAAGAACACACATGCAATGACACTGGTGGATCCATGTGAGGTCTCTAAAGAGAACACACATTCAAACACTCTAGTTGTTGTTAGTAAAAAGAGCACACATGCAATGACACTAGTGGATCCATAGGTGGATTGTGAAAAGAACACACATGCAATGACACTGGTGGATACATATGTGGTATGTGAAAAGAACACACATGCAATGACTCTTGTTGTTGTTAGTAAAAAGAACACACATGCAATGACACTTGTGGATCCATAGGTGGATTGCGAAAAGAGCACACACGCAATGACACTGGTGGATCCATATGTGGAATGTGACAGAACACACATGCAATAACTCTGGTTGTTGTGAGTAAAAAGAACACACATGCAATGACACTGGTGGATCCATGGGTGGATTGTGAAAAGTGAACACATGCAATGACACTGGTGGATCCATATGTGGTATGTGAAAAAAGAACACACATGCAATGTCTCAAGTTGTTGTTAGTCAAAAGAACACACATGCAATGACACTGGTGGATCCATGTGTGGTCTGTGAAGAGAACACACATTTCAATGACACTGGTGGATCCATATGTGGTATCTGAAAAGAACACACATGCAATGACACTGGTGGATCCATAGGTGGATTGTGAAAATAGCACACATGCTATGACACTAGTGGATCCATATGTGGTATCTAAAGAGAACACACATGCAATGGCTCTGGTTGTTATTATTAAAAAGAGCACACATGCAATGACACTGGTGGATCCATATGTGGTATGTGAAAAGAACACACATGCAATGACTCTGGTTATTGTTAGTAACAAGACCACACATGCAATGACACTGGTGGATCCATGTGTGGTCGCTAAAGAGAACACACATTTCAATGACTCTGGTTGTTGTTAGTAAAAACAACACACATGCAATGGTACTGGTGGATCCATGTGTGGTGTCTGAAGAGAACACACATGCAATGACTCTGGTTGTTGTTAGTAAAAAGAGCACACATGCAATGACACTGGTGGTTCCATGTGTGGTCTATGAAGAGAACACATATTTCAATGACACTGGTGGATCCATATGTGGTATGTGAAAATAACACACATGCAATGACACTAGTTGATCCATATGTGGTATGTGAAAAGAACACCCATGAAATGACTCCAGTTGTTGTTAGTAAAAAGAACACACATGCAATGACACTGGTGGATCCATAGGTGGATTGTGAAAAGAGCACACATGCAATGACACTGGTGGATCCATGTGTGGTCTCTAAAGAGCACACACATACAACGACTCTCGTTGTTGTGAGTAAAAAGAACACACATGCAATGACACTGGTGGGTCCATAGGTGGATTGTAAAAAGAACACACATGCAATGACACTGGTGGATCCATGTGTGGTCTCTAAAGAGAACACACATGCAATGACTCTAGTTGTTGTTAGTAAAAAGAGCACACATGCAATGACACTAGTGGATCCATAGGTGGATTGTGAAAATAACACACATGCAATGACACTAGTGGATACATATGTGGTATGTGAAAAGAACACACATGCAATAACTCTGGTTGTTGTGAGTAAAAAGAACACACATGCAATGACACTGGTGGATCCATGGGTGGATTGTGAAAAGTGAACACATGCAATGACACTTGTGGATCCATATGTGGTATGTGAAAAAAGAACACACATGCAATGTCTCAAGTTATTGTTAGTCAAAAGAACACACATGCAATCACACTGGTGGCTCCATGTGTGGTCTGTGAAGAGAACACACATTTCAATGACACTTGTGTATCCATATGTGGTATCTGAAAAGAACACACATGCAATGACACTGGTGGATCCATAGGTGAATTCTGAAAATAGCACACATGCTATGACACTAGTGGATCATATGTGGTATCTGAAGAGAACACACATGCAATGGCTCTGGTTGTTATTATTAAAAAGAGCACACATGCAATGACACTGGTGGATCCATATGTGGTATGTGAAAAGAACACACAAGCAATGACTCTAGTTGTTGTTAGTAACAAGACCACACATGCAATGACACTGGTGGATCCATGTGTGGTCGCTAAAGAGAACACACATTTCAATGACTCTGGTTGTTGTTAGTAAAAAGATAACACATGCAATGGCACTGGTGGATCCATGTGTGGTGTCTGAAGAGAACACACATGCAATGACTCTGGTTGTTGTTAGTAAAAAGAGCACACATGCAATGACACTGGTGGTTCCATGTGTGGTCTATGAAGAGAACACATATTTCAATGACACTGGTAGATCCATATGTGGTATGTGAAAATAACACACATGCAATGACACTAGTTGATCCATATGTGGTATGTGAAAAGAACACCCATGAAATGACTCCAGTTGTTGTTAGTAAAAAGAACACACATGCAATGACACTGGTGGATCCATAGGTGGATTGTGAAAAGAGCACACATGCAATGACACTGGTGGATCCATGTGTGGTCTCTAAAGAGCACACACATACAACGACTCTGGTTGTTGTGAGTAAAAAGAACACACATGCAATGACACTGGTGGGTCCATAGGTGGATTGTGAAAAGAACACACATGCAATGACACTGGTGGATCCATGTGTGGTCTGAAGAGAACACACATACAATGACTCTGGTTGTTGTGAGTAAAAATAACACACATGCAATGACACTGGTGGATCCATGGGTGGATTGTGAAAAGAATACACATGCAATGATACTGGTGGATCCGTATGTGGTATGTGAAAAGAACACACATGCAATGAAACTGGTGGATCCATGTGCGGTCTCTAAAGAGAACACACATGCAATGACTCTGGTTGTTGTTAGTCATTGCAACTAGAGTCATTGCATGTGTGTTGTTTTTACTAACAACAACTATGGATCCACCAGTGTTTGTTGTTTTCACATACCACATATGGATCCACCAGTGTCATTGCATGTATGCTCTTTTCACAATCCACCCATGGATCCACCAGTGCCATTGCATGTGTGTTTTTTTACTAACAACAACCAGAGTCATTGCATGTGTGTTCTCTTCAGAGACCACACTTGGATCCACCAGTGTCATTGCATGTGTGCTCTTTTCACAATCCACCTACGGATCCACCAGTGTGATTGCATGTGTGTTCTTTTTACTAACAACAACTAGAGTCATTTCATGTGTGTTCTTTTCAGATACCACATATGGATCCACCAGAGTCATTGCATGTGTGTTCTTTTCACAATCCACCTATGGATCCACCAGTGTCATTGCATGTGTGTTCTTTTCACATACCACATATGGATCCACCAGTGTCATTGAAATGTGTGTTCTCTTCAGAGACCACACATGGATCCATCAGTGTCATTGCATGTGTTTTCTTTTTACTAAAAAAAAATGGAGTCATTGCATGTGTGTTCTTTTCACATACCACATATGGATCCACTAGTGTCATTGCATGTGTGCTCTTTTCAAAATCCACCCATGGATCATCCAGTGTCATTGCATGTGTGTTCTTTTTACTCACAACAACCAGAGTCATTGCATGTGTGTACTTTTTACTAACAACAACCAGTGTCATTGCATGTGTGTTCTCCTCACATACCACATATGTATCCACCAGTGTCATTGCATGTGTGTTCTTTTCACAATCCACCTATGGATCCACCAGTGTCATTGAAATGTGTGTTCTCTCTAGAGATCACACATGGATCCACCAGTGTCATTGCATGTGTGTTCTTTTTACTAACAACATCTGGAGTCATTGCATGTGTGTTCTTTTCAGATGCCACATATGGATCCACCAGTGTCATTGAAATGTGTGTTCTCTTCAGAGACCACACATGGATGCACCAGTGTCATTGCATGTGTGTTCCTTTTACTAACAACAACCAGAGTCATTTCATGTGTGTTCTTTTCACATACCACATATGGATCCACCAGTGTCATTGCATGTGTGTTCTTTTCACAATCCACCTATGGATCCACTAGTGTCATTGCATCTGTGCTCTTTTTACTAACAACAACCAGAGTCATTGCATGTGTGTTCTCTTCAGAGACCACATATGGATCCACCGGTGTCATTGCATGTGTGTTCTTTTTACTAACCACAACCAGAGTCATTGAAATGTGTGTTCTCTTCATAGACCACACATGGATCCACCAGTGTCATTGCATGTGTGTTCTTTTTACTAACAACAACTGGAGTCATTTAATGTGTGTTCTTTTCACATACCACATATGGATCCACCTATGTCTTTGCATGTAAGTTCTTTTCACAATCAACCTATGGATCCACCAGTGTCATTGCATGTGTGCTCTTTTTACTACCAACAACCAGATTCATTGCATGTGTGTTCTCTTGAGATACCACACATGGATCCACTAGTGTCATTGCATGTGTTATATTTCACAATCCACCTATGGATCCAGGAGTGTCATTGCATGTGTGTTCTTTTCACATACCACATATGGATCCACCAGTGTCATTGAAATGTGTGTTCTCTTCAGAGACCACACATGGATCCACCAGTGTCATTGCATGTGTGTTGTTTTTACTAACAACAAATGGAGTCATTGCATGTGTTTCTTTTCACATACCACATATGGATCCACCAGTGTCATTGCATGTGTGTTCTTTTGACTAACAACAACTGGAGTCATTGCATGTGTGTTCTTTTCACATACCACATATGGATCCACCAGTGTCATTGCATGTGTGTTCTTTTTACTCACAACAACCAGAGTTATTGCATGTGTGTTCTTTTCACATACCACATATGGATCCACCAGTGTCATTGCATGTGTGCTCTTTTCGCAATCCACCTATGGATCCACCAGTGTCATTGCATGTGTGCTCTTTTTACTAACAACAACCAGAGTCATTGCATGTGTGTTCTCTTTAGAGACAACACATGGATCCAGCAGTGTCATTGCATGTGTGTTCTTTTCACATACCACATATGGAACCACCAGTGTCATTGCATGTGTGTTCTTTTAACAATCCACCCATGGATCCACCAGTGTCATTGCATGTGTGTTCTTTTTACTCACAACAACCAGAGGCATTGCATGTGTGTTCTCTTCAGAGACCACACATGGATCCACCAGTATCATTGCATGTGTGCTCTTTTCACAATCCACCGATGGATCCATCAGTGTCATTGTATGTGTGTTCTTTTTACTAACAACAACTGGAGTCATTTGATGTTCCATTCTTGGTTTTATTCACTTTCTTGTGTTTTGTTCTAACTTTGGAGTACTTTTCAAATGATTTCTTGGACTAACCTATTAACAAGAGCCACAGTGCCAGCTGCCTGTGTTCTGTTGTTTTTGGGTCCAGGAAAGTCAGAAAATGAATATTCTCGGCATTGGACAGGACAAAAGCCAAAGTGCCTATTTTTCTGGAAGTCATCAGATGCCAGAATACGAGACGAAGAGGGGCCAGAGGCCGGCCACACCACCTGGCCGCGCGGCCAGGCTTGGCCCGCGCCAGGGGGTGGTGTGGTGGCCCCTGGTACCCCCTCGGCCTCCCCTTCCACCTATAAGATGCCCTCGGGACAAAAACCCTAAGTGCTCGATCAAAAATCCACGAAAGAGTCTGTAGCCGCCGTCATCAACATCCCTAGATCAGGAGGGATCTGGAGCTCTTCCCAGCACCCTGTCGGAGAGGGGAATTCGCCCTGGAGGTCTTCTTCATCACCATGCAAGCCTCCGATGTGATGCGTGGGTAGTTCATCCTTGGACTACGGATCCATGTAGTAGCTAGATGGCTGGTTCTCCTACTTTGTGCTTTCATGTCTAGATCTTATGAGCTCCGTTCATGATCAAGATCATCTATATGTAATTCTGCATGTTGTGTTTGTAGGGATCCGATGGATATGGAGATGCTATTTCAGATTGATTATTGATTCTGTCATGTCTTTGTTATTTGTGATCTTGCATGCTTTCCGTTGTTAGTAGCTATCTTGGCCAAGTAGATGCTAGCAACTCCAAGAGTTAGTATTTATGCTCGATAGTGGGTTTATGCCTCTGGTAATCTGGGGAAGTGACAGAAATCTCTAAGGTACTAGATGTGTTGTTGCTACTAGGGAGAAAACAACAATCCTTTGTTCATAGAACAATCGTATTGTTTACTTTACATGTAATTCGTAAAGCAATAAGCTGTTGCTTGCAACTTAATACTAGAGGGGGTTCGGATGATAACCTGAAGGTGGATTATTAGTCATAGATGCAGTTGGATGGTTGTCTATGTATAATATTGTAATGCCCAATCAAGTCTCAAAGGAGTCAAGATGATTAGTATATGCATGTATTGCTTTCTCGATGTTTGTCAATTGCCCCGCTGTAATTTGTTCACCCAGCATGTTATCTATCTTAAGGAGAGCCACCTCTAGTGAACTATGGATCCTGGTCCTTTACTTTACATACAATCTACAACCTTTTACTGCTTTGTGTTTACTTTCTACAAACTATTACTTCTTTCCATTTGATACGTTTAATCCTTTGTTTTCCGCAAAACACGGTGAGATTGACAACCTCATCGCAAGTTGGGGACAAAGTTCTGTGGTTGTGTTGTGCAGGTCTCCACGTTGCTACTAGCACCGGTAGTGCGCCCTGCCAATGCTCAGCTAGTAACACCTTTTGGGTGTTTCCTTGCTCCTACTGGTTCGAGTAAACCTTGGTTTCATAATTGAGGGAAACTTGCTGCTGTGCTCATCATACCTTCCTCTTGGGGTTCCCAACGAGCTCTACATCAACCACGCAGCAGCACTTTTCTGGGCGCCGTGCATTGAGCCATCAAGCATTTTTCTGGCGCTGTTGCCAGGGACTCGAAGAAGAAGAAACTCCCACATCAACATCGCGCCATCAAAGACATTTTTCTGGCGCCGTTGCTGGGGAGTCAAGGACATCTTCACAAGGGGAGTCCCTCATAACCAATCTCTTTACTTTGTTATTTTTGTTTTGCTTAGTTTCTCTTTGCTTTGTTTGCTTGTTTTGTTATCAAAAACACAAAAAATTAGTTTTACTAGTTTGCTTTCTTATTTGAAAACCCAAAAAAATGACTACTCTTGAAAACACTAAGTTGTGTGACTTCACTAGCACCAACAACAATGATTTTATGAGCACACCTATTGCTCCACCTGTACCTAAAGATACTTTCTTTGAGATAAAACCAACTTTACTCAATCTTGTTATGAGAGAACAATTTTCTGGTATTGGTAATGAAGATGCTGCTTCCCATCTAAATAACTTTGTTGAACTTTGTGAGATGCAAAAGCATAGGGATATAGATGGTGATATTATTAAGCTGAAATTGTTTCCTTTCTCTTTGAGAGGAAAAGCTAAAGAATGGTTGAATTCCTTAACTAGGAATAGTATTGATTCTTGGACTAAATGCAAAGATGCTTTTATTTGAAAATACTATCCTCCTGCTAAGATTATATCAATGAGAAGTGAAATAATGAAGTTTAAATAACTTGATAATGAGCATGTTGCTCAATCTTGGGAAAGAATGAAATCTTTGGTAAAGAATTGTCCCACTCATGGACTGACTACTTGGATGATCATCCAAACATTTTATGCAGGATTGAACTATTCTTCAAGGAACCTATTGGATTCAGCTGCTGGAGGGACCTTTATGACCATCACTTTGGGTGCTGCAACAAAACTATTGGATAATATGATGGTTAATTATTCTGAATGGCATACTGAGAAAGCTCCACAAGGTAAGAAGGTAAATTCTGTTGAAGAAACCTCCTCCTTGAGTGATAAGATTGATATTATTATGTCTATGCTTGTTAATGGGAAAGCCCATATTGATCCAAATAATGTTCCTTTAGCCTCTTTGGTTGCTCAAGAAGAGCAAGTTGATGTGAACTTCATAAGAAATAATAATTTTGGCAACAATGCTTATGGTAATAATGCTTATAGGAACAATTTTGGTAACAACAATTATAAGCCATATCCTCCCAACAATGGTAATGCTTATGTAAATTATTACAACAATAATAAGAGTGCTCCCTCTGAACTTGAAGTTATGCTTAAAGAGTTTATTAGTAAACAAACTGCTTTCAATAAAACTATTTAGGAAAAACTCTCTAATGCTGAAAGAAATATAGCATCTTTGGCTAAAGCTCAATCTACTTTGAATAAAATGGCTGCTAAACCTGAGACTAATGAGAATCCCTTTGCAGCTACTAATGCTATACAAGTAAGAATTGATGAAATGTTAGACTATTAGCCGAATTACATGCTAAGTGGGAAAGAGAAGATGAAATTGCTAGAAACATTAGTGTTTCTACTATTACCACCACTCGTGTTGAGGCTCGTAATAGTTCTACTACTTTAGATGATAAAGTTGATTTTGATCTTGATGGCTGCAATATCTCTGAAGTTATTAAGTTCCTACAAAAGCTTGCTAAAAGTCCTAATGCTAGTGCTATGAACATGGCTTTTACAAAACACATTACCGATGCTCTCATAAAGATTAAAGAAGAAAAGATGAAACATAAAGCTTCCATTCCTATAAAGGAATAAGATGGTTGGGAACCCATCATTAATATGAAAGTAAATGACTTTGATTTCAAAGCTTTGTGTGATCTTGATAGTAGTGTTTCTATTATGCCTAGAAGGATTTATGATATGCTTGATTTGCCTCCTCTTGAAGATTGCTATTTGAATGTCCCACTTGATGATAATGTTAAAAAGAAACTCATGGGGAGTCTTAATGATGTTCTTATTATGGTTAACGATTCCTATGTCCCCGTTGATTTCTATGTTTTGGATGTTGAATACAATGCTTCTTGTCCTATTACTTTGGGAAGACCTTTTCTTAGAACTGTTGGGGCCATCATTGATATGAAAGAAGGCACCATTAAATATCAACTCCCACTCAAGAAAGGTATAGAACACTTCCCTAAAAATAGAGAAAATATTTCTCTTGCTTCTCCTATGAAAACAAAATTTGGTCTCAATGCTTCTTCATTTGAGAACACTTGATTCTTTCTTTGCTTCTTATGCCTAACTTAAAGGCGTTAAAGAAAAGTACTTGTTGGGAGATAACCCAAGAGTTTTAGATGAGTCTTGGAAGTTATTACCTCTGTAATAACCTCTCCTTATCCTTTTTAGTTGCTTTTTGTGCCAAGAGTAATCTCTAATGAGAGTGAAGTAATGATTGGGAAAGTTGCTGTCCCAAAACAGATTTTTGTGCTTCACCGTAAAAATTCCTGAGAGAGCTCTGTACGTTGGATTGAGCTGTAATTTTTTTCTTCTGCCCCAGGTTGTTAGCTAACTTTCGTTAGTTCAACACTTTTTGATTTGAGCAACAAAAGGTCTTCGAAAAAATTCGTCTTTACCTGCTGGTCTGTTTTGACAGATTTCTGCCATTTTCTGCATTTGCTTCTTGTGGGTTCCTTTTTGAGTTCTTTTGGGAAATTGAGCTTTTTGAGGGAAGTGCTACAGTTGCTAGTGTTCTAATGGAAGTTTATTCGGTGTTAGAACTGAACCTTAAGACTTATTTATCTTAAGTGCACTAATGTGGCTAATGAGATTGTGTGAAGTTTTATATGAAGAAAATTTTCAGGTGTATGGAAGGAATGATTAATGAGATGAAGGATGAACTAAAGCTCAAGTTTGCGGATGCCACGCTTGTCACCCCAATAAATATCCAAGAAGTACAAGCATCAAAGCTTGGGGATGCCCAAGGCATCCCCTTCTTCGTCAATAAAAATCCCAGGTTTCTTCCAAACGCGTCATTTTTGTTGTTTCATGCACAGTTGTGTTTCTCTTGGAGCGTCTTATTTTTCGCTATTGTTTTGGTTTTTAGTTTGCTTGGTTTGCTTAGCTTTCTGAATAAATTGGTTGGACCCCCCTCGTTCACACTTTGGTTTGCGAATAGTTTGGTTTGGTTTGGAAAAGAGTAGGAAAGCTCGTGCTTATGTGGTAAAAAGAGATCGTTTTTGACTGTGGCCTATGCTTTGTCATGCCATGCTTGATATTGTTTTGGCTTTATGCTTAGTATTCTTTGCTGTAGCATGACTTGTTATAAACAATTGAGATTGCTTAATGTGCCTTGGATGAATCATGTGTTGTTTTAGCATATTAAAACATAGTATAGTGGTATTCTCCTTTGATGCTTTATTTGGGTTGACTTGGCACATGCTCACACCATGTTATGACTATCCCAAGTCACCATAAGCTTTTGTGATCCTTTAGTTTTCAACTTGTAGTATCATTTTATGCTTTGATCAATGGTGTTTTGTCGCTCTGCATGATTATGGCCATGATTTCTCTCTTAGTTTCTTGCTCCAAGTTTTTTCCTAGCCTCCACAACAAAGTATGAGTTCCACTCATGCATCCAACTCCCTAAACCAAGTTATTCCAAAGAGTACACCATACCTACCTACTAGCTTATGCTATTCCAAGCATATTCATGCTTTTGTTTACCTTCCACTTGTTATGAGAAAACTAGTGATTAAAGCTCTCACGAACTTGATGGCACACTTTACTTTATTTCCTCTAATAAACCTGAACCATTGGGTCCTTCTTTGTTGCGTATATGCTTGCGCTTTATAAGTTGAAATTAGCAGAACCATGTTTCATGGGGAACGCTTTCAACATTGCACTTGTACTTTGTACCCCGTTGATATCATGTTCTTTTGCTTACGGATCCCGGCGGTGTGAAATAAAAGTGGAACTTGTAAGATCATGGAGTTTGTATATGTGTTAGGGAAACGCCTGGGCCGCTAGCCTAAGCCATGCCTAATCATGGTGGAAACTTGCAGCATCACCATAATGAGCACTCTATGAAGCATCCTCAATAAAAACCTATGCAAATAGCAAATAAAAAGATCGCTGAGATGCTCATTGTCTGCTTGCCTTGTCATTTTGATTATGGGAAAGCTCCCGTATCATGTGCAAGGGGTACCCCGTTGGCGGTTCTTAATGATACACATATACTTACAATGATAAGAGCTTACTCGTGACTGAAGTTAAGTAGCATGAGGATCGGTCTTCGTAAGTAAGGGGCATGAGATTTCGGTTTATAACTTGTCAAGCATATCCACTTAGTTGTGTCACTTTAACCTTAATCACCTTAAAGATGCTTATGATAGGGGCAATGAGAGCTGAAAACTACAAGTACCATAATTTTTGGAAGCCCGCGCCAGGGGGTGGTGTGGCCGCGCGGCCAAGCCTGGCCCGCACCAGGGGGTGGTGTGGCCGCTCTCCTTCTGCCTATAAGTTGCCCTCGGGACGAAAACCCTAAGTACCCGATCAAAAATCCACGAAAGAGTCTGTAGCCGCCGTCGTCTTTGTCCCTAGATCGGGAGGGATCTGAAGCTCTTCCCGGCACCCTATCGGAGAGGGGAATTCACCCTGGAGGCCTTCTTCATCACCATGCAAGCCTCCGGTGTGATGCGTGAGTAGTTCATCCTTGGACTACGGATCCATGTAGTAGCTAGATGGCTGGTTTCTCCTCCTTTGTGCTTTGATGTTTAGATCTTGTTAGCTCCGTTCATGATCAAGATCATCTATTTTTAATTCATACATGTTGTGTTTGCGGGGATCCGATGGATATTGAGATGCTATTTCAGATTGATTATTGATTCTATCATGTCTTTGTTATTTGAGATCTTGCATGCTTTCCGTTGTTAGTAGCTATCTTGTCCACGTAGATGCTAGCAACTCCAAGAGTTAGTATTTATGCTCGATAGTGGGTTCATGCCTCTGGTAATCTGGGGAAGTGACATAAATCTCTAAGGTACTAGATGTGATGTTGCTACTAGGGAGAAAACAACAATCCTTTGTTCATAGAACAATCGTATTGTTTACTTTACATGCAGTTCGTAAAGCAATAATCTG
Organism: Avena eriantha; assembly: GCA_910589775.1. Taxonomy (NCBI): domain Eukaryota; kingdom Viridiplantae; phylum Streptophyta; class Magnoliopsida; order Poales; family Poaceae; genus Avena; species Avena eriantha. The sequence goes on from CAJUXJ010001602.1 coordinate 26,264, forward strand.
TTGCTTGCAACTTAATACTGGAGGGGGTTCAGATGATAACCTGAAGGTGGATTATTAGTCATAGATGCAGTTGGATGGCGGTCTATGTATTATGTTGTAATGCCCAATCAAGTCTAAGAGGAGTCAAGATGATTAATATATGCATGTATTGCTTTCTCGGTGTTTGTCAATTGCCCCGCTGTAATTTGTTCACCCAGCATGTTATCTATCTAAGGAGAGCCACCTCTAGTGAACTATGGATCCCGGTCCTTTTACTTTACATACAATCTACAATCTTTTACTGATTTGTGTTTACTTTCTACAAACTTTTACTTCTTTCCATTCGATACGTTTAATCCTTTGTTTTCTGCAAAACACGGTGAGATTGACAACCTCATCGCAAGTTGGGGACAAAGTTCTGTGGTTGTGTTGTGCAGGTCTCCATGTTGCTACTAGCATCGGTAGTGCGCCCTGCCAAAGCTCAGCTAGTAACACCTTTGGGGTGTTTCCTTGCTCCTACTGGTTCGATTAAACCTTGGTTTCATAACTAAGCGAAAACTTGCTGCTATGCTCATCATACCTTCCTCTTGGGGGTCCCAACGAGCTCCACATTGACGAGAGCCATCAAAGATTTTTCTGGCGCCGTTGCTGGGGAGTCAAGGACGTCTTCACAAGGGGAGTCCCTCATAACCAATATCTTTACTTTGTTGGTTTTGTTTTGCTTAGTTTCTTTTTGCTTTGTTTGCTTGTTTTGTTCTTCAAAAATCCAAAAAAAATTAGTTTTACTTGTTTGCTTTCTTATTTGAAAACCCAAAAAAATGACTACTCTTGAAAACACTAAGTTGTGTGACTTCACTAGCACCAACAACAATGATTTTATGAGCACACCTATTGCTCCACCTGTACCTAAAGATACTTTCTTTGAGATAAAACCAACTTTACTCAATCTTGTTATGAGAGAACAATTTTCTGGTATTGGTAATGAAGATACTGCTTCCCATCTAAATAACTTTGTTGAACTTTCTGAGATGCACAAGCATAGGGATATAGATGGTGATATTATTATGCTGAAATTGTTTCCTTTCTCTTTGAGAGGAAAAGCTAAAGAATGGTTGAATTCCTTAACTAGGAATAGTATTGGTTCTTGGACTAAGTGCAAAGATTCTTTTATTGGAAAATACTACCCTCCTGCTAAGATTATATCCATGAGAAGTGAAATAATGAAGTTTAAACAACTTGATAATGAAGATGTTGCTCAAGCTTGGGAAAGAGAAGATGAAATTGCTAGAAACATTAGTGTTTCTACTATCACCACCACTAGTGTTGAGGCTAGTAATAGTTCTACTACTTTAGATGATAAATTTGATTTTGATCTTGATGGTTGCAATATCTCTGAAGTTATTAAGTTCCTACAAAAGCTTGCTAAAAGTCCTAATGCTAGTGCTATGAACATGACTTTTATAAAAAACATTACTGATGCTCTCATAAAGATTAAAGAAGAAAAGATGAAACATAAAGCTTCTATTCCTATAAAACAAGAAGATGGTTGGGAACCCATCATTAATATGAAAGTGAATGACTTTGATTTCAAAGCTTTATGTGATCTTGATAGTAGTGTTTCTATTATGCCTAGAAGGATTTATGATATGCTTGATTTGCCTCCACTTGAAGATTGTTATTTGAATGTCCCACTTCATGATAATGCTAAAAAGAAACTCATGGGGAGTCTTAATGATGTTCTTATTATGGTTAACAATTCCTATGTCCCCGTTGATTTCTATGTTTTGGATGTTGAATGCAATGCTTCTTGTCCTATTACTTTGGGAAGGCCTTTTGTTAGAACTGTTGGTGCCATTATTGATATGAAAGAAGGCACCATTAAATATCAACTCCCACTCAAGAAAGGTATAGAACACTTCCCTAAGAAGAGAGAGAAGATTTCTTTTGCTTCTCCTATGAAAACAAAATTTGGTCTTAATGCTTCTTCATTTGAGAACACATGATTTTTTTTCTTGCTTCTTATGCCTAAATTAAAGGCGTTAAAGAAAAGTACTTATTGGGAGATAACCCAAAATTTTTAGATGAGTCTTGGAAGTTATTACCTCTGTAATAACCTCTCCTTATCCTTTTTATTTGCTTTTTGTGCCAAGAGTAACCTCTAATGAGAGAGAAGTAATGATTGGGAAAGTTGTTGTCCCAAAACAGATTTCTGTGCTTCACCGTAAAAATTCGTGTAAAATCTCCGAAAGTCTATTTGAGGCGTGAATTTTTTTTCTTCTGCCCCAGGTTATTATCTAACTTTCATTAGTTAAAAACTTTTTGATTTGAGCAACAGAAGGTCTTCGAAAAAATTCGTATTTACCTACTGGTCTGTGTTAAAAGATTTGTGCCATTTTCTGCATTTGCTTCTTGTTGGTTCCTTTTTGAGTTCTTTTGCGGAATTGAGATTTTTGAGGGAAGTACTACAGTAGATAGTGTTCTAATGGAAGTTTATTTGGTGTTAGAACTGAACCTTAAGACTTATTTATCTTGAGTGCACTAATGTTGCTAATAAAGATTGTGTGAAGTTTTGTATGAAGGAAAAAAATTTAGGTGTATGGAAGGAGTGAGTACTGAGATGAAGGATGGACTAAAGCTCAAGCTTGGGGATGCCACGCGTGTCAGCCCAAGAAATATCCAAGAAGTACAAGCGTCAAAGCTTGGGGATGCCCAAGGCATCCCCTTCTTCATCAATAAAAATCCCAGGTTTCTTCCAAACGCTTCATTTTTATTGTTTCGTGCACAGTTGTGTTGTTCTTGGAGCGTCTTCTTTTTCGTTTTGGTTTTGGTTTTCATTTGCTTTTGTTTTCTTAGTTTTCTGAATAAATTGGTTGGACCCCCTCTTTCATACATTGGTTTCCAAATAGTTTGGTTTGGTTGGGAAAAGAGTAGGCAAATTCATACTTATGTGGTAAAAAGAGCTTGTTTTTGACTATGGCCTATGCTCTGTCATGCCATGCTTGATATTGTTTTGGCTTTATGCTTATCTATGCTGTAGCATGACTTGTTATAAACAATTCAGATTTCTTAATGTGCCTTTGATGAATCATGTGTTGTGTTAGCATATTAAAGCATAGTAAAGTGGTATTCTCCTTTGATGCTTTATTTGGGTTGACTTGGCGCATGCTCACACCATGTTATGACTATCTCAAGTCACTATAGCCTTTATGATCCTTTAGTTTTGAACTTGTAGTACCACTTTATGCTTTGATCAATGATGTTTTGTCGCTCTGCATGATTATGGCCATTGTTGCTCTCTTAATTTGTCGCTCCCCGTCTTTTGCTAGCCTCCACAACAAAGTTTGAGTTCCACTCATGCATCCAACTCCCTAAATCAAGTTATTCCAAAGAGTCCACCATACCTACCTATTAGCTTATGCTATTCCAAGTATATTCATGCTTTTGTTTACCTTCCAAATTAAACTTGTTATGAGAAAACTTTGATTAAAGCTCTCACGAACTTGATGGCACACTTTACTTTTAGCATCTAATAAACTTGAACCATTGGGTCCTTCTTTGTTGCGTATATGCTTGTGCTTGATAAGTTGAAATTAGAAGAACCATGTTTCATGGGGAACGCTTTCAACATTGCACTTGTACTTTGTACCTCGTTGATATCATGTTCTTTTGCTTACGGAGCCCGGCGGTGTGAAAGAAAAGTGGAACTTTTAAGATCATGGAGTGTGTATGTGTGTTAGAGAAACGCTTGGGCCGCTAGCCTAAGCCATGCCTAATCATGGTGGAAACTTGCAGCATCACCATAATGAGTACTCTATGAAGCATCCTCAATAAAATCCTATGCAAATAACAAATAAAAAGATCGCTGAGATGCTCATTGTCTGCTTGCCTTGTCATTTTGATTATGGGAAAGCTCTCGTATCATGTGCCAGGGGTACCCCACTGGCGGTTCTTAATGATACACATGTACTTACAATGACAAGAGCTTACTCGTGACTGAAGTTGAGTAGCATGAGGATTGGGCTTCGTAAGTAAGGGGCATGAGATTTTGGTTTATAACTTCTCAAGCATATCCTCTTAGTTGTGTCGCTTTAACCTTAATCACCTTAAAGATGCTTATGATAGGGGCAATGAGAGCTGAAAACTACAAGTACCATAATTTTTGGAAGCTCTTTATGAGACTTGAATCCCTACTTCCTTTTACAAAAGGCCTTTCTTCCACCATTATATTGAGTCTCCACCTTCTATCTTTATGCACTACTTTGAGAGCATAGTGGACATTCTTAGTTCTATGTGCATTGTCCCAGGACTAGTTGATTGATGCATAACTTGTTATTGCTTGTTTTAAACTATCGTATCTAGTCACTCTTATGAACTTTGAAGGTTTCCTATGCATTTATATTTGCTACTCTATTGAGGGACAAGCTAAATACTTTTATGCTATGTTTTCTTTATGTGAAACACGTCTTGCAAAGCATTGTTATTCATGAATCTTTTGTTTGTGCCTTTTCATGTTGCATCATAGTTTCTTTGTCTTATTGCTAGAACTTTGTCTTTCATGTTATGATTGAAGTACTAGGATCCCAGCTTTGGATGTTTTACAAATACTTTGATCAAGTCTTAGATGGTGCATGTCACTTCAAAAATTATACTTTATTTTTATCACTTACCTACTCGAGGACGAGCAGGAGTTAAGCTTGGGGATGTTGATACATTGCAAATGTATCTATGATTTTTGATGTTCCATGCTTGGTTTTATCCACTTTCTTGTGTTTTGTTCCAACTTTGGAGTACTTTTCATATGATTTCTTGGACTAACCTATTAACAAGAGCCATAGTGCCAGCTGCATGTTTTTTGCTGTTTTTGGTTCCAAGAAAGTCAGAAAATGGATATTCTTAGAATTGGACGGGACAAAAGCCAAAGTGCCTATTTTTCCGGAAGTCATCAGATGCCAGAATGCGAGACAGAGAGGGGCCAGAGGCCGGCCACACCACCTGGCCGCGCGAGGGGTGGTGTGGTGGCCCCTGGCACCCCCTCGGCCTCCCATTCCGCCTATAAGATGCCCTCGGGACGAAAACCGTAAGTGCCCGATCAAAAATCCACGAAAGAGTCTGTAGCCGCCGTCATCTCCGTCCCTAGATCGGGAGGGATCTGAAGCTCTTCCCGGCTCCCTGCCGGAGAGGGGAATTCACCCTGGAGGACTTCTTCATCACCATGCAAGCCTCCGGCGTGATGCGTGAGTAGCTCATCCTTGGACTACGGATCCATGTAGTAGCTAGATGGCTGGTTCTCCTCCTTTGTGCTTTCATGTCTAGATCTTGTGAGCTCCGTTCATGATCAAGATCATCTATTTGTAATTCTGCATGTTGTGTTTGAAGGGATCCGATGGATATTGAGATTCTATTTCAGATTGATTATTGATTCTATCATGTCTTTGTTATTTGTGATCTTGTATGCTTTCCGTTGTTGGCCAAGTAGATGCTAGCAACTCCAAGAGTTAGTATTTATGCTCGATAGTGGGTTTATGCCTCTGGTAATCTGGGGAAGTGGCAGAAATCTCTAAGGTACTAGATGTGTTGTTGCTACTAGGGAGAAAACAACAATCCTTTGTTCATAGAACAATCGTATTGTTTAGTTTACATGCAGTTCGTAAAGCAATAATTTGTTGCTTGCAACTTAATACTAGAGGGGGTTCGGATGATAACCTAAAGGTGGATTATTAGTCATAGATGCAGTTGGATGGCGGTCTATGTATAATGTTGTAATGCCCAATCAAGTCTCAAAGGAGTCAAGATGATTAGTATATGCATGTATTGCTTTCTCGATGTTTGTCAATTGCCCCGTTGTTATTTGTTCACCCAACATGTTATCTATCTTAAGGAGAGCCACCTCTAGTGAACTATGGATCCCAGTCCTTTACTTTACATACAATCTACACTATTTTACTGCTTTGTGTTCACTTTCTGCAAACTATTACTTCTTTCCATTCGATACGTTTAATCCTTTGTTTTCCGCAAAACACGGTGAGATTGACAACCTCATCACAAGTTGGGGACAAAGTTCTGTGGTTGTGTTGTGCAGGTCTCTACGTTGCTACTAGCACCGGTAGTGCACCCTGCCAAAGCTCAGCAAGTAACACCTTTGGGGTATTTCCTTGCTCTTACTGGTTTGATTAAACCTTGGTTTCATAACTGAGGGAAACTTGCTGCTGTGCTCATCATACCTTCCTCTTGGGGTTCCCAACAAGCTCTACATCAACCACGCACCAGCACTTTTCTGGGCGTTGTGCATTGAGCCATCACCGGCTGCGCAGGAGGAGCTTGGGGTACCTGCAGCGTCGGACGAGCACAAAGCAGCAGCCAGGACGGGGCGCATGTTGCACCGGCGAGCACGGACAAGAAGAGGAACGAGTTCGACTCGGCCAATGAGGAGGCGTTCATCGATCAGTTGGAGGCAGAAGCGATGGAGAGTGACGTGGACCCCATGGGAGTATGAAGAGGAGGAGGACTCTGACGAGGAGATAGCATCCTTATTCAAGGAAGGGGGCAGTGTCGAGTCGTTAGAGGAGGACACCGACGGCGGCGATGGCAGGGACCATGGCGTTGACGAAGATGAGGACGAACCGGAAGACGAAGACGATGGCTGCTTTGAAATATGATCATTTCTTTTATTTATTTTAGTTAGATAGATGGATTTTCACTTGTTTATGGAGGTAAAGTATCGGTGGAACGGATAGAGATGTGGTAGGGATTGACCATGCATAAAAAGTGGAGAAGGGAGGGGTTATCCTGCCCGTTGGATCACATAGGATCAACGGTTGGTGGAGACGATCCACGTGGCATCTGTGAAAGCCAATCAGGGCATAGCACCAGAGTGAGCACATGTTTGGGATCTCCACACGTTTGGCTTTTGTGAGATTTGTGATGGAGAGAAATGGAAAATCACTTTTCACAATCTTCCTATGGATCCACCAGAGTCATTGAAATGTGTGGTCTCTTCAGAGACCACACATGGATCCACCAGTGGCATTGCATGTGTGTTCTTTTTACTAACAACAACTGGAGTGATTTCATGTGTGCTCTTTTCACATACCGCATATGGATCCACCAGTGTCATTGCATGTGTGTTCTTTTCACAATCCACCTATGGATCCACCAGTGTCATTGCATGTGTGCTCTTTTTACTAACAACAACCAGAGTCATTGCATGTGTGTTCTTTTTACTAACAACAACCAGAGTCATTGAAATGCGTGTTCTCTTTAGAGACCACACATGGATCCACCAGTGTCACTGCATGTGTGTTCTTGTTACTCACAACAACCAGAGTCATTGCCTGTGTCTTCTTTTCACATACCACATATGGATCCACCAGTGTAATTGCATGTGTGCTCTTTTTAATAACAACAACCAGAGTCATTGCATGTGTGTTCTCTTCAGATACAACATATGGATCCACTAGTGTAATTGCATGTGTGCTATTTTAAAAATCCACCTATGGATCCACATGTGTCATTACATGTGTGTTCGTTTCACATACCACATATGGATCCACCCGTGTCATTGAAATGTGTGTTCTCTTCAGAGACCACACATGGATCCACCCGTGTCATTGCATGTGTGTTCTTTTTACTAACAACAACTGGAGTCATTGCATGAGTGTTCTTTTCACATATCACATATGGATCCACCAGTGTCATTGCATATGTGCTCTTTTTAATAACAACAACCAGAGTCATTGCATGTGTGTTCTCTTCAGAGACCACATATGGATCCACCAGTGTCATTCCATGTGTGCTATTTTCACAATCCACCTATGGATCCACCAGTGTGATTGCATGTGTGTTCTTTTCACATACCACATATGGATCCACCAGTGTCATTGAAATGTGTGTTCTCTTCAGAGACCACATATGGATCCACTAGTGTCATCGCATGTGTGCTATTTTCATAGTCAACCTATGGATCCAGTGTCATTGCATGTGTGTTCTTTTGACTAACAACAACCAGTGTCATTGCATGTGTGTTCTTTTTAGCTAACAACAACCAGAGTCATTGCATGTGTGTTCTTTTCACATACCACATATGTATCCACTAGTGTCATTGCATGTGTGTTCTTTTCACAATCCACCTACGGATCCACTAGTGTCATTGCATGTGTGCTCTTTTTACTAACAACAACCAGAGTCATTGCATGTGTGTTCTCTTTAGAGACCACACATGGATCCACCAGTGTCATTGCATGTGTGTTCTTTTCACATACCACATATGGAACCACCAGTGTCATTGCATGTGTTTCTTTTCACAATCCACCCATGGATCCACCAGTGTCATTGCATGTGTGTTGTTTTTACTCACAACAACCAGAGGCATTGCATGTGTGTTCTCTTCAGAGACCACA
>CAJUXJ010001603.1:0-17285 GCA_910589775.1 Avena eriantha
TTTTTCTGGAACTAGCGCGTGGACCAGCCATGCACTGCATGCAGGTCATGATCAAACAGACTGACATGTGGGACCTGCTAAAAATTCCGTGAAGTGCTCCACGTGTATAGTGCGCTGACAGGCGGCCCACCTCCTCCACCTACGACGGTGCACGTCCCAGGTTCGAGGGATGGTGCCGCCCACCAACACATTATTGTGCAATTTTGCTGTCCTGCTTTGTCGCAACCAGCTCTGCTCTGCTCCTCTCCTCCCTCTCCTCCTGCCACCGCACTCTGCTCAGTCGTGCATTGCTCTCATTGTCCCCTTGGGCCGTCGTCCTCCCCTCCTCCCCTCACGTCTCCTCCCCTCCCCTCCCCTGCCCTGTCCCCTTGCCGCCACCCAGGCGCATCTAGAAACGAAAACCGAGAGTCAGCCGTTAGGTTAGGGGCCCAACGCAGTGGATGAGGTTCCGGTCCCGCCCAGAGATGGATCCTGCAAAGCTTGAGAGCACGGATATGGGGGTCCTGTGCGGCTGGAGAGTACGGATCTCCTTCCAGTCTGGAGAGCACAGAGGACAAAGAAACAGGGGGAGAGGTAGCGGGGTGCAGAGCTTTAGAGGTATGGAGCCCGGAGAAGGTGACGTGCGTCCACATTGAAAGTAAAAACTGTGATTCCTTATGTGCGTACCCCAATTAGCGTTTATAGTCCCGTGGTGATGCCAAGGATATGGGATGGTAACCGCAGGAACGTCTGTACAACTTGTCCTTGAGCATGATGCTTTGTCAAGCGAGCATGAAGGCACTGAAACGTGTGGCGGTGCGGATGATGATGAGAAAGCCTATCCAGACGTGGCTGCTGACCCTGATAGGATGGAGAGTAAGGAAATATTTGATTCGAACTTTGAGCTTGACTATGGGACTGATGAGGAACAAGAATGTGAAGATGTGGAAATGGGATGTACAATACGACGACGAAGATGTGGACAGGCCAGTCATACACTTTGATAGGGACAATCCTACAATTGATGAGGGGACTGTCTTTGATAATGTGGAGGACTGCAGATATGCAGTTGCAACCTATGCAATCAGAGTTGGGTTCGAATTTATCATTGAAAAGAGCGACCAAAAGAGATTTACGGTGCACTGTAGGGAAGTAAATGTGTTAAATGGAGATTACATGCATCTCCAATGCGGGGTGGACACCCATTCAGGTTGCAATAGCTACATTTAGTTTTAGTCTTTCTCATAGTTATTCTGCTGATAACTAGCTGTGAAATTATTTGGATTTTTATCAAATGCGATCAAAGTAAACACGAAGGAACACAACTACCCCTAATACTTCTTTAGTGGTAAAATTAGACCGGCGACTACCAAGTGGATTGCTTCTACTGTACTTGACTGGTGAGGCAGGATCATAACCATTGGACCAGCTGAACTCAGAGCAAAGATTAGCAAAAAGTTAACGTTCTGATTCCTTATCACAGAGTCTTTGATGGGAAGGATATGGCTCTAGACTTCATTCAAGGCAAGTGGAATGACAGTTTTCATATGTTGTATAGTTTCAAAGCTCAGGTAGAGAAAACATCACCTGGTAGTGTTGTTGGCATCGATTACGAGGTTGTGAAAGGGAGAGAAAAGGTCTCGAGGGGGGTCAGGTATAAGCAGGCAGATAAGATATGCTTTAGGAGATGTTTTGTTTGCCTGGAGGCATGCTGGAAGAGGTTCCTAGACGGCTGCAGGCCATACTTGGCAATAGGCGCAACTTCTTTAACAGGGAAGTTTCCGGGGACATGTTGCTTCTGCTTGTGGTTTGGACGCGCATAATTGGCTTCTACCCGTAGCTTATGTTGTTCTTGAGCGTGATCAAATGAAAGCTTGACATGGTTCATGCAGAGACTACGGGAAGTAATTGGTCACCGGTGCATCCGAGGGTCTTGATAATGATGTTGATGCTGTGTTTCCTGGGTTGAGCATAGGGAATGCATGCGGCACCTTGCTACTAACTTCACGAAGAAGTTTCGAAGGAAAGATCCTTGAAGAGGACTTGTGGCGATCAGCATACACATACATCCCAAGCACGCATGCTACTTACTTGCAGGAACATGTATGTAGTTCCAAAGGTGAAAAATACCTTGAAGAACATCACACCAAGCTATGGGCCAGAAGCAAGTTTGGTGAGTTAAGCAAGGTGGATTTTGTATGCAATAATTTGGTAGAGAGTTTCAATGATAAGATTTCGGGCATGAAGACACTTGAATTGTTATTTTGTTGGATGCAATAAGACAGTGGCATAATGGTGAAGATAGATATAAGGAAAATAATTTGTGCAAGAAAATTTTTAGGCCATAAAATAGTTCCAAAGGTGGTTATGTTACTGAATGCAAGAACCAGGGCAATGAGAATGATAAAGATGGTGGTCAGAAGTTCCAAAACATTGGCAGAGGTTTATGCAGAATACAAGCGTGGAAGTGAACGGAGGTACACTGTAGACATTGGAAACAAGACTTGTTCATGCAGGTAGTGGCAGATTACTGGTTTGCCATGTCACCATGCAATTTACTTCATCTTAAACCTTAGAGGTAACAGAGCTGAAATAGAGAACTATGTCGACAACTATTTCTCCATGGACAAGTTTGTTGCAACTTATGCAAAAAACGTACCACTATGGCCGATGAAAATGATTGGGAGATTGTCGATCTAGGGTTCAAACTTCAACCACCAGTTCTTAGGAGGATACCTGGGAGGCCTAGAAAGCTAAGGATCGTAGCCTCCACTGCTAGGAAAAGGAAATGCGGACGTAGTGGCGGATTCAGCCATATCAAGAGGTGTGCAAAACCCAGTTACACATGATATTGTTCCTGTTCACACCCTAGTGGCAGAAAATGAGGCTTCTCAGCCAGAACTGGCGGAAGAGCAGCGCGAAGACGGTGATGAGCACTCGGAGGAAAACGTACGTAAGCAGCCAATTTATGAAGAAGTGGAGGTGCCAACGAGAAAAGGGTGTGAAAAGAAACAAAAGGGTAAGCAGAACGGGGAGGAAAGGGCAAATAATGGAGGTGTATTAGAATATGAAGAAGTTGCAGGGGTGATTGAGGATGTTCTTGAGGATCTTTCGGCTAACTGCAGGAGAAATAATAAATCCCTGCCAATTTCATCTTTGTACGATTCTCCGGATGAAAGGTAAGCTTAAAAATTGTTTTATTTGCCATTTTATCATTTTTTATCCTCATCAACTGATGCTTATGCAGCGTGAGCTAGCAGACTAATAAGAGAACAGAAGATGCGGGCACAAAACGTCCTATGTTGAATTGTATCATTGAAACAAAACTAGCTGTGTTGTCTTTATTTATATCTGGCGCGTGCAACGTGTCTGTGATGGGGTCATGTGGACCAGATTACATTTTTTTTAAATATTATTACATTAATTTTTTACCTACGTTTGGACGCGGCTACTAGTTCCCATCTCCCTTGCATTCCCATCTCCTCTGGCGCACTCCAGAATTATGGCTGTGCCATCAAGTAGCAGAGTCAGCGTATTGTCCCATCAGGTATGATCGCAATGACTTTGTTTGTTTAGAATTTGATGACTTTTGATTAGTTTGAAAGAGAGAGAAACCTAAAACATGTATCTAGACATGTTTTGGGTATAGACACATTTATTAAATATCTAAAAAACTAAGTCACTTATATCTAGACAGGAGTAGTACACTATTACAACACGCTCGATCCCTTCTCCTCAGGCGCACTCCAAATTACGGATGTGCCATCAAGTGCTGGGAGCAGAGTCAGCATATTGTCCCATCAGATATGCTAGGTAACGCGTGAACTTTATTTTCAGGATCAGACGAGTTTCGATTGACTATTTTCAAGACAAAGACAACTAAAACATGGCCAGCATATATAGATTATGACGATAATCGACCATGACTCAGGTGACCCAGATCCAAAGAGCGCATTAATATACCGTACATAGATTTAATTTGGGAAAATTTGCTACACACCGTTATTTTCTGGCGTTTGCTAAAACACACCGCTCAATTGTAATGGTACCTGCAAAGACACAATCGGACGGTGTGTTGCAGCAAATGACAGAAAATAACGGTGTCTTGCAGCAAATTTCCCATTTAATTTATGCTTAAGTGGCCCTAATCAACGCAGGGTTGCGCAGATCCGGGTGGATCTCCTGCCGTTGGTTCCGCACAGCGCAATCAATGCAACCCGCTCCTTCTTGAACAGCTTTCGCTAGCATGCGCTCGTACGCAAGTACCGCCCCATTGCCCTCTTCCGCTCCAACGGCTGGCGGCGGCGGTCCTCGATCTGCCTCGCCAACGCGTTGTCGCGAAAGAGCGGCATTACAGGAACCCCGGCGTAGCTGAGATCCAAGCCGGCCGGAAGCCTCGCTAACGGCGGCGCGAGTATGTCATAGTGGGCGAACATCTGAGCCTCGTGCAAGCTGAGTTTGGGCCTCTCCCTCTCCATGGCGATGAAGGAACACGATCTGATTTTCGGCCCCGAGGTTAAGGGGATAAATGCAAGGACGTAGGCCCAGCGTAGTTGCCACAGCCAATCAGTTCGCATAACAGACTTCTCGCGGATCGCCCTCACGAAGGACATCACTATCGTCCACGCACCCCGATCCCACAACGCCTAACAATCGGGGATCGGGTCTAGTAGAAGCCCAGAGCGGTTGCTAGTTAGTTCTACGTCCCGATTGTTTGTGGCCAACGGCAAGTAGTTGAAAATAATACATATTTCAATGACACTGGTGGATCCATGTGTGGTCTCTAAAGAGAACACACATCCAATGACTCTGGTTGTTAGTAAAAAGAACACACATGCAATGACACTGGTGGATCCATATGTGGTATGTGAAAAGAACACGCACGCAATGACTCCAGTTGTTGTTAGTGAAAAGAACACACATGCAATGACACTGGTGGATCCATGGGTGGATTGTGAAAAGAACACACATGCAATAACACTGGTGGATCCATAGGTGGTATGTGAAAAGAACACACATGCAAGATGACTCTGGTTGTTGTTACTAAAAAGAACACACATGCAATGACACTGGTGGATCCATGGGTGGATTGTGAAAAGAGCACACATGCAATGACACCGGTGGATCCATGTGTGGTCTCTGAAGAGAACACACATTTCAATGACATTGGTGGATACATAGGTGGTATGTGAAAAGAACACACATGCAAAATGCCTCTGGTTGTTGTTAGTGAAAAGAACACACATGCAATGACACTGGTGGATCCATAGGTGGTATGTGAAAAGAACACACATGAAAAACGACTCTGGTTCTTGTTACTAAAAAGAACACACATGCAATGACACTGGTGGATCCATGTGCGGTTGTCTGTAGAAAACACACATTTCAATGACACTAGTGGATCCATAGGTGGTATATGCAAAGAACACACATGCAAAATGACTCTGGTTGTTGTTACTAAAAAGAACACACATGCAATGACACTGGTGGATCCATAGGTGGTATGTAAAGAGAACACAAATGCAAAATGACTCAGGTTGTTGTTACTAAAAAGAACACACATGCAATGACACTGGTGGATCCATGGGTGGATTGTGAAGAGAACACACATGCAATGACACTGGTGGATCCATAGGTGGTATGTGAAAAGAACACACATGCAAAATGACTCTGGTTGTTGTTATTAAAAAGAACACACATGCAATGACACTAGTTGATCCATGTGTGGTCTCTGTAAAGAACACACATTTCAATGACACTGGTGGATCCATATGTGGTATGTGAAAGAACACACACGCAATGACTCTGGTTGTTGTTAGTGAAAAGAACACACATGAAATGAGTCTGGTTGTTGTTAGTGAAAAGAACACACATGCAATGACACTGGTGGATCCATGTGTGGTCTCTAAAGAGAGCACACATTTCAATGACTCTTGTTGTTGTTAGTAAAAAGAACACACATGCAATGACACTGGTGGATCCATGTGTGGTCTCTGAAGAGAACACACATGCAATGACACTGGTTGTTGTTACTAAAAAGAACATACATCCAATGACACTGGTGGATCCATGTGTGATTGTGAAAAGAGCACACATGCAATCACACTGGTGGATCCATATGTGGTTGATGCGCTCAACTTTCGACGTAGAGCTCGTTGGGAACCCCAAGAGGAAGGTACGATGAGCGCAGCAGTAATTTTTCCGTCAGTTATGAAACCAAGGTTTAATCGAACCAGTAGGAGCGAGGAAACACCCCAAAGGTGCTACTAGCTGAGCTTTGGCAGGGCGCACTACCGGTGCTAGTAGCAACGTCGAGACCTGCACAACACAACCACAGAACTTTGTCCCCGACTTGCGATGAGGTTGTCAATCTCACGTGTTTGCGGAAAACAAAGGATTAAACGTGTCGAATGGAAACAAGTAAAAGTTTGCAGAAAGTAAATACAAAGCAGAAAACAGTTTATAGATTGTATGTAAAGAAAAAGGACCGGGATCCATAGTTCACTAGAGGTGGCTCTCCTTAGATAGATAACATGCTGGGTGAACAAATTACAGCGGGGCAATTGACAAACTCCGAGAGAGCAATACATGCATATACTAATCATCTTGACTCCTCTGAGACTTGAATGGGCATTACAACATATACATAGACCGTCATCCAAATGCATCTATGACTAATAATCCACCTTCAGGTTATCATCCGAACCCCCTCGAGTATTAAGTTGCAAGCAATAGATTATTGCTTTACGAACTGCGTGTAAAGTAAACAATACGATTGTTCTATGAACAAAGGATTGTTGTTTTCTCCCTAGTAGCAACAACACATCTAGTACCTTAGAGATTTTTGTCACTATCGTCCACGCACCCCGATCCAGCGGCGCCTAACAATCGGGGATCGGGTCTAGTGGAAGCCCAGAGCGGTTGCTAGTTAGTTATGCGTCCCGATTGTTTATGGCCAACAGCGGGTAGTTGAAAATAATACATATTTCAATGACACTGGTGGATCCATGGGTGGTCTCTAAAGAGAACACACATCCAATGACTCTGGTTGTTAGTAAAAAGAACACACATGCAATGACACTGGTGGATCCATATGTGGTATGTGAAAAGAACACGCACGCAATGACTCCAGTTGTTGTTAGTGAAAAGAACACACATGCAATGACACTGGTGGATCCATGGGTGGATTGTGAAAAGAACACACATGCAATAACACTGGTGGATCCATAGGTGGTATGTGAAAAGAACACACATGCAAGATGACTCTGGTTGTTGTTACTAAAAAGAACACACATGCAATGACACTAGTGGATCCATGGGTGGATTGTGAAAAGAGCACACATGCAATGACACCGGTGGATCCATGTGTGGTCTCTGAAGAGAACACACATTTCAATGACATTGGTGGATACATAGGTGGTATGTGAAAAGAACACACATGCAAAATGCCTCTAGTTGTTGTTAGTGAAAAGAACACACATGCAATGACACTGGTGGATCCATAGGTGGTATGTGAAAAGAACACACATGAAAAATGACTCTGGTTGTTGTTACTAAAAAGAACACACATGCAATGACACTGGTGGATCCATGTGCGGGTGTCTGTAGAAAACACACATTTCAATGACAGTAGTGGATCCATAGGTGGTATGTGCAAAGAACACACATGCAAAATGACTCTGGTTGTTGTTACTAAAAAGAACACACATGCAATGACACTGGTGGATCCATAGGTGGTATGTAAAGAGAACACAAATACAAAATGACTCAGGTTGTTGTTACTAAAAAGAACACACATGCAATGACACTGGTGGATCCATGGGTGGATTGTGAAAAGAACACACATGCAATGACACTGGTGGATCCATAGGTGGTATTTGAAAAGAACACACATGCAAAATGACTCTGGTTGTTGTTATTAAAAATAACACACATGCAATGACACTAGTGGATCCATGTGTGGTCTCTGTAGAGAACACATATTTCAATCACACTGGTGGATCCATATGTGGTATGTGAAAAGGACACACATGCAATGACTCTGGTTGTTGTTAGTAAAAAGAACACACATGCAATCACACTGGTGAAAACCATGTGTGGTCTCTGAAGATAACACACATGCAATGACACTGGTTGTTGTTACTAAAAAGAACACACATCCAATGACACTGGTTGTTGTTACTAAAAAGAACAGACATCCAATGACACTGGTGGATCCATGTGTGGATTGTGAAAAGAGAACACATGCAATTACACTGGTGGATCCATATGTGGTTGATGCGCTGGACTTTCGACGTAGAGCTCGTTGGGAACCCCAAGAGGAAGGTACGATGAGCACAGGAGTAATTTTTCCCTCAGTTATGAAACCAAGGTTTAATCAAACCAGTAGGAGCAAGGAAACACCCCAAAGGTGTTACTAGCTGAGCTTTGGCAGGGCGCACTACCGGTGCTAGTAGCAACGTGGAGACCTGCACAACACAACCACATAACTTTGTCCCCAACTTGCGATGAGGTTTTCAATCTCATGTGTTTTGCAGAAAACAAAGGATTAAACGTGTCGAATGGAAAGAAGTAAAAGTTTGCAGGAAGTAAACACAAAGTAGAAACAGTTTATAGATTGTATGTAAAGAAAAAGGACTGGGATCCATAGTTCACTAGAGGTGGCTCTCCTTAGATAGATAACATGGTGGGTGAACAAATTACAGCGGGGCAATTGACAAACACCGAGAGAGCAATACATGCATATACTAATCATCTTGACTCCTCTGAGACTTGATTGGGCATTACAACATAATACATAGACCGCCATCCAACTGCATCTATGACTAATAATCCACCTTCAGGTTATCATCCCAACCCCCTCCAGTATTAAGTTGCAAGCAACAGATTATTGCTTTACGATTGTGTGTAAAGTAAACAATATGATTGTTCTATGAACAAAGGATTGTTGTTTTCTCCCTAGTAGCAACAGCACATCTAGTACCTTAGAGATTTCTGTCACTTCCCCAGATTACCAGAGGCATGAACCCACTATCGAGCATAAATACTAACTCTTGGAGTTGCTAGCATCTACTTGGCCAAGATAGCTATTAACAACGGAAAGCATGCAAGATCTCAAATAACAAAGACATGATAGAATCAATAATCAATCTGAAATAGCATCTCAATATCCAACGGATCCTCGCAAACACAACATGTATGAATTACAAATAGATGATCTTGATCATGAACGGAGCTCACAAGATCTAAACATGAAAGCACAAAGGAGGAGAAACCAGCCATCTAGCTACTACATGGATCCGTAGTCCAAGGATGAACTACTCACGCATCACACCAGAGGCTTGCATGGTGATGAAGAAAGCCTCCAGGGTGAATTATCCTCTCCGGTAGGGTGCCGGGAAGAGCTTCAGATCCCTCCCGATCTAGGGATGGAGATGACGGCAGCTACAGACTCTTTCGTTGATTTTTGATCGGGTACTTAGGGATTTCATCCCGAGGGCATCTTATAGCTGGAAGGGGAGGGCGAGGGGGTGTCTGGGCTGGCCACACCACCCCCTGGCGCGGGCCAGGCCTAGCCGCGCGGCCAGGTGGTGTGGCCGCCCTTTGGCCCCTCTCCGTCTCGTATTCTGGCACTTGATCACTTCCCGAAAAATAGGCACTTTGGCTTTTGTCCTTTCCAATTCTGAGAATATTCATTTTCTAACTTTCCTGGAACCAAAAACAGCAGAAAACAGGCAGCTGGCACTGTGGCTCTTGTTAATAGGTTAGTCCAAGAAATCATATGAAAAGTACTCCAAAGTTGGAACAAAACACAAGAAAGTGGATAAAACCAAGCATGGAACATCAAAAATTATAGATACATTTGCAATGTATCAACTCCCCAAGCTTAACTCCTGCTCGTCCTCGAGTAGGTAAGTGATAAAAAGAAATAATTTTTGAGGTGACATGCACCATCAAAGACTTTATCAAAGTATTTGCAAAACACTCAAAGCTGGGATCAAAGTACTTCAATCATAACAATGAAAGACAAAGTTCTAGCAATAAGCAAAGATACTAAGATGTAACATGAAAAGGCACAAACAAAAGATTCATGAATAACAGTGCTTTGCAAGACGTTTGTTTGTTTCACATAAAGAAAACATAGCATAATAGTATCCAGCTTGTCCCTCAATAGAGTAGCAAATATAAATGCATAGGACACCTTCAAAGTTCATAAGAGTGACTAGATACAATAGTTTCAAACAAGCAATACAAGTTATGCATCAATCAACTAGTCTTGGGACAATGCACATAGAACTAATAATGGCCACTATGCTCTCAAAGTAGGTGCATAAAGATAGAAGGTGGAGACTCAATATAATGGTGGAAGAAAGGCCTTCATAAAAGGAAGTAGGCATTCAAGTCTCATAAAGAGCTTCCAAAAATTATGGTACTTATAGTTTTCAGCTCTCATTGCCCCTATCATAAGAATCTTGAAGTGATTAAGGTTAAAGTGAACAAACTATGGTGTACATGCTTGACGAAATATAAGTCAGAAATCTCATGTCCCTTGTATACGAGGGCCGCTCCTCATGCTACTCAAGTTTAGTCACCGGTAAGTTCTTGTCATCATAAGTATATGTGTATCATTGAGAACCGCCAACGGGGAACCCCTTGCCCGATGATACGGAAGAATCCCCATATCAAAATGACAAGGCAAGCAGACAACGAGCATCTCAACATTCTTCTTATTTACCATGGGAATATGGTGCTTTTTTCTCTCTTTCCTCTTTTCATAGTATCTCTTTTTTCTCTTTTTCTCTTTTTTTCTCAGTATATGACTCTTTTTTTATAAGAAGAATGCTTCATAGACAGCTCATTATGGTTACGCTGCAGGTTTCCACCATGTCAGCATGGATTAGACCAGTGGCCCAGGCGTTTCTCTAACACATATACATAACTCCATGGACTTACAAGCTCCCCTTTCATTTCACACCGACGACATCCATATACAAAAGAGCATGATATCAACTAGGTACAAGTTCCAAGTGCAATGTTGAAAGCGTTCCCCATGAAAGTATGGTTCTGCTAATTCCCGACAAATAAGTGCAAGCATATACAACATAGAAGACACAATGGTTCAAGTTTATTAAGGGCAAGTAAAGTAAAGTGTGCCATCAAGTTCGTGAGAGCTTTAATCACTAGTTTTTTTCATAACAAGTGGAAGGTAAACAAAAGCATGAATATACTTGGAATAGCGTAAGCTAGTAGGTAGGTATGGTGGACTCTTTGGAATAACTTGGTTTAGGGAGTTGGATGCATGAGTGGAACTCATACTTTGTTGTGGAGGCTAGCAAAAGACTGGGAGCGACAAACTAAGAGAGCAATAATGGCCATAATCATGCAGAGCGACAAAACATCATTGATCAAAGCATAAAGTGATACTACAAGTTGAAAACTAAAGGATCATAAAGGCTATGGTGACTTGAGATAGTCATAACATGGTGTGAGCATGTGCCAAGTCAACCCAAATAAAGCATCAAAGGAGAATACCACTATACTATGTTTTAATATGCTAAAACAACGCATGATTCCTCCAAGGCACATTAAGAAATCTCAATTTTTTATAACAAGTCATGCTACAGCAAAGAATACTAAGAATAAAACCAAAACAATATCAAGCATGGCATGATAAAGCATAAGCCACAGTCAAAAACAAGCTCTTTTTACCACATAAGCATGAACTTTCCTACTCTTTTCCAAACCAAACTAAACTATTTGCAAATCAAAGTGTGAAAGAGGGGGTCCAACCAACTTATTCAGAAAACTAAGCAAACAAAGCAAACTAAAAACTAAAACAAAAACGAAAAAGAAGACGCTCCAAGAAAAACATAACTGTGCATGAAACAATAAAAATGAAGCATTTGGAAGAAACCTGGAATTTTTATTGATGAAGAAGGGGATGCGTCGGGCATCCCCAAGCTTTGACGCTTGTACTTCTTGGATGTTTCTTGGGGTGACACGCATGGCATCCCCAAGCTTGATCTTTAGTCCATCCTTCATCTCATTACTCATTCCTTCCATACACCTGAAAATTTTCCTTCATACAAAACTTCACACAATCTCATTAGCAATATTAGTGCACTTAAGATAAATAAGTCTCAAGGTTCAGTTCTAACACCAAATAAACTTCCATTATAACACTAGCTACTTTAGCACTTCCCTCAAAAAGCTCAATTCCCCAAAGGAACTCAAGAAGGAACTAACAAGAAGCAAATGCAGAAAATGGCAGAAATCTGTCAAAACAGACCAGCAGATAAAGACGAATTTTTTCAAAGACCTTCTGTTGCTCAAATCAAAAAGTGTTGAACTAACGAAAGTTGCATAACAACCTGGGTCAGAAGCACAAACAATTACAGCTCAATCCGACGTACAGAGATCTCTCAGGAATGTTTACGGTGAAGCACAATAATCTGTTTCGGGACAACAACTTTCCCAATCATTACTTCACACTCATTAGAGGTTACTCTTGGCACAAAAGCAAATAAAAAGGATAAGGAGAGGTTATTACAGAGGTAATAACTTCCAAGACTCATCTAAAACTCTTGGGTTATCTCCCAACAAGTAGTTTTCTTTAACGCCTTTAAGTTAGGCATAAGAAGCAAAGAAAGAATCGAGTGTTCTCAAATGAAGAAGCATTCAGACCAAATTTTGTTTTCATAGGAGAAGCAAAAGAAATATTTTCTCTCTTTTTGGGGAAGTGTTCTATACCTTTCTTGAGTGGGAGTTGATATTTAATGGTGCCTTCTTTCATATCAATGATGGCACCAACAGTTCTAAGAAAAGGTCTTCCCAAAGTAATAGGACAAGAAGCATTGTATTCAACATCCAAAACATGAAAATCAACGGGGACATTTTGGAATCGTTAACCATAATAAGAACATCATTGAGACTCCCCATGAGTTTATTTTTAGCATTAGAATCAAGTGGGACATTCAAATAACAATCTTCAAGAGGAGGCAAATCAAGCATATCATAAATCCTTCTAGGGATAATAGAAACACTACTATCAAGATCACACAAAGCTTTGAAATCAAAGTCATTCACTTTCATATTAATGATGGGTTCACAACCATCTTCTTGTTTTATAGGAATAGAAGCTTTATGTTTCATCTTTTCTTCTTTAATCTTCATGAGAGCATCAGTAATGTGTTTTGTAAAAGCCATGTTCATAGCACTAGCATTAGGACTTTTAGCAAGCTTCTGTAGGAACTTAATAACTTCAGAGATGTTGCAACCATCAAGATCAAAATCAACTTTATCATCTAAAGTAGTAGAACTATTAGTAGCCTCAACACTAGTGGTTGTGATAGTAGAAACACTAATGTTTCTAGCAATTTCATCTTCTCTTTCCCACTTAGAATGTAATTCAGCTAATAGTCTAACATTTTCATCAATTCTTACTTGTATAGCATTAGTAGCTGCAAAGGGATTCTCATTAGTTTCGGGTTTAGCAGCCATTTTATTCAAAGTAGATTGAGCTTCAGCCAAAGATGCTATATTTGTTTCAGCATTAGAGAGTTTTTCCTCAATAGTTTTATTTAAAGCAGTTTGTTTACTAATAAACTCTTTAAGCATAACTTCAAGTTCAGAGGGAGCACTCTTATTATTGTTGTAAGAATTTCCATAAGCATTACCATTGTTGGGAGGATATGGCTTATAATTATTGTTACCAAAATTGTTCCTATAAGCATTATTACAATAAGCATTGTTGCCAAAATTATTATTTCTTATGAAGTTCACATCAACTTGCTCTTCTTGAGCAACCAAAGAGGCTAAAGGAACATTATTTGGATCCATATGGGCTTTTCCCATTAAAAAGCATAGACATAATAATATCAATCTTATCACTCAAGGAGGAGGTTTCTTCAACTGAATTTACCTTCTTACCTTGTGGAGCTCTCTCAGTATGCCATTCAGAATAATTAACCATCATATTGTCCAATAGTTTTGTTGCAGCACCCAAAGTGATGGTCATAAAGGTACCTCCAGCAGCAGAATCCAATAGGTTCCTTGAAGAATAGTTCAATCCTGCATAAAAAGTTTGGATGATCATCCAAGCAGTCAGTCCATGAGTGGGACAATTCCTTACCAAAGATTTCATTCTTTCCCAAGCTTAAGCAACATGCTCATTATCAAGTTGTTTAAACTTCATTATTTCACTTCTCATGGATATAATCTTAGCAGGAGGATAGTACTTTCCAATAAAAGCATCTTTGCACTTAGTCCAAGAATAAATACTATTCCTAGTTAAGGAATTCAACCACTCTTTATCTTTTCCTCCCAAAGAGAAAGGAAACAATTTCAGTTTAATAATATCACCATCTATATCCCTATGCTTTCGCATCTCACAAAGTTCAACAAAGTTATTTAGATGGGAAGCAGCATCTTCATTACCAATACCAGAAAATTGATCTCTCATAACAAGATGGAGCAAAGCAGGTTTTATCTCAAAGAAAGTATTTTCAGCCACATGTGGAGCAATAGGAGTGCTCATAAAATCATTGTTGTTGGTGCTAGTGAAGTCACACAACTCAGTGTTTTCAAGAGTAGTCATTTTTTTGATTTTCAAATAAGAAAGCAAACTTGCAAAACTAATTTTTTTTTGTGTTTTTTGAAGAACAAAACAAACAAACAAAGCAAAAAGGAAATAAGAAAAACAAAAACAACAAAGTAAAGAGATTGGTTATGAGGGACTCCCCTTGTGAAGATGTCCTTGACTCCCTGGCAACGGCGCCAGAAAAATCTTGATGCGCTTGACTTTCGATGTAGAGCTCGTTGGGAACCCCAAGAGGAAGGTACGATGAGCACAACAGTAAGTTTTCCCTCAGTTATGAAACCAAGGTTTAATCGAACCAGTAGGAGCAAGGAAACACCCCAAAGGTGTTACTAGCTGAGCTTTGGCAGGGCGAACTACCGGTGCTAGTAGCAACGTGGAGACCTGCACAACACAACCACAGAACTTTGACCCCAACTTGCGATGAGGTTGTCAATCTCACTGTGTTTTGCGGAAAACAAAGGATCAAACGTATCGAATGGAAAGAAGTAAAAGTTTGCAGAAAGTAAACACAAAGCAGAAGGAGTTTATAGATTGTATGTGATGAAAAAGGACCGGGATCCATAGTTCACTAGAGGTGGCTCTCCTTAGATAGATAACACGCTGGGTGAACAAATTACAACGGGGCAATTGACAAACACAGAGAAAGCAATACATGCATATACTAATCATCTTGAATCCTCTGAGACTTGATTGGGCATTAAAACAAAATACATAGACCGCCATCCAACTGCATCTATGACTAATAATCCACCTTCAGGTTTATCATCCGAACCCCCTCCAGTATTATGTTGCAAGCAACAGATTATTGCTTTACGAACTGCGTGTAAAGTAAACAATACAATTGTTCTATGAACAAAGGATTGTTGTTTTCTCCCTAGTAGCAACAGCACATCTAGTACCTTAGAGATTTCTGTCACTTCCCTAGATTACAAGAGGCATGAACCCACTATCGAGGATAAATACTAACTCTTGGAGTTGCTAGCATCTACTTGGCCAAGATAACTACTAACAACGGAAAGCATGCAAGGTCTGAAATAACAAAGACATGATAGAATCAATAATCACTCTGAAATAGAATCTCAATATAAATCGGATCCCCGCAAACACAACATGTATGAATTACAAATAGATGGTCTTGATCATGAACGGAGCTCACAAGATCTAAACATGAAAGCACAAAGGAGGAGAAACCAGCCATCTAGCTACTATATGGATCCGTTGTCCAAGGATGAACTACTCACGCATCACACCGGAGGCTTGCATGGTGATGAACAAAGCCTCCAGGGTGAATTCCCCTCTCCGGCAGGGTGCCGGGAAGAGCTTCAGATCCCTCCCGATCTAGGGATGGAGATGACGGCGGCTACAGACTCTTTCGTGGATTTTTGATCGGGTACTTAGGGTTTTCATCCTGAGGGCATCTTATAGCCGGAAGGGGAGGGCGAGGGGGTGTCTAGGCTGGCCACACCACCCCCTGGAGCGGGCCAGGCCTAGCCACACGGCCAGGTGGTGTGGCCGCCCTCTAGCGCCTCTCCGTCTTGTATTCTGGCACTTGATCACTTCCGGAAAAATAGGCACTTTGGCTTTTGTCCCGTCTAATTCTGAGAATATTCATTTTCTGACTTTCCTGGAACCAAAAACAGCAGAAAACAGGCAGCTGGCACTGTGGCTCTTGTTAATAGGTTAGTCCAAGAAATCATATGAAAAGTACTCCAAAGTTGGATCAAAACACAAGAAAGTGGATAAAACCAAGCATGGAACATCAAAAATTATAGATACATTTGCAATGTATCAGTGGTATGTGAAAAGAACACACATGCAAAATGACTCTGGTTATTGTTAGTGAAAAGAACACACATGCAATGACACTGGTGGATCCATAGGTGGTATGTGAAAAGAACACACATGTAGAATGACTCTGGTTGTTGTTACTAAAAAGAACACACATGCAATGACACTGGTGGATCCATGGGTGGATTGTGAAAAGAGCACACATACAATGACACTGGTAGATCCATATGTGGTATGTGAAAAGAACACACATGCAATGACTCTGGTTGTTTTAGTGAAAAGAACACACATGCAATGACACTGGTAGATCCATGTCTGGTCTCTGAAGAGAGCACACATTTCAATGACTCTTGTTGTTGTTAGTAAAAGAACACACATTCAATGACACTGGTGGATCCATCAGATATGCCAGGGAACGTGCGAACTTTATTTTTAGGATCGGACGAGTTTCGATGGACTAGTTCCAAAGATAAAGACAACTAAAACATGGCCAGCATCTATAATTGACCATGACTCAGGTGATCTAGATCCAAAGAGCGCATTAAGATACCGTACATAGATTTAATTTGGGAAAAATTGCTACAAGACACCATTATTTTCTGGCGTTTGCAAAAACACACCGCTCAATTGTAATGGTACCTGGCAAAGACACAATCGGACGGTGTGTTGCAGCAAATGACAGAAAATAACGGTGTCTTGCAGCAAATTTTCCCATTTAATTTATGCTTATGTGGCCCTAATCAACACAGGGTTGCGCAGATCCGGGTGGATATCCCGCTGGTGGGTTCCGCACAGCGCAATCAACACAGGCCACTCCTTCTTGAACAGCTTTCGCCAGTACGCGGTCGTACGCGAGTACCGCGCCATTGCCCTCTTCCGCTCCGACAGCTGGCGGCGGCGCTCCTCGATCTGCCTCGCC